>PVJD01000331.1:199742-258726 GCA_004026545.1 Mormoops blainvillei
GGGGGGGGGGGGTGTGTGGTTGTGTGAACATTGGAGTGTCAGAAATGCATTACTCAGGGAAAGAGGTCAGGTAAGCTGCTGTCATAAGCAACCCTCAGAGAGGACAGCGCCAAGGAGGATCTGGGTGTGCCCTACATGGCAGATCACACTACTGGACTGGCAAGGAGAAGAGTGATATTGGGGTGCCCTGTACACTAGGCAGAGTCAGGATATCTGGGAGGATGTCAGGGACGCCCACGAGTGAATGGTATTGGGGCGTCTGAAGATATTGGTGTCTGCTAAAGTACTGGGGAGCCCTGCATGGGGTATGTTAGACCTTGGGCTATTGGAGCACCCTGAATGTGTGAGGTCAAGGGATCTCTAGGGTGCCAGGACATTCCAATCAGCAGGTGGAGGTGTTGGAATGTCTGTGGATATCAAGAATTCTAGGGCACCCTGCAAGCAGATAGGTTAGGTGTCTGGGAATATGTGCCTGCACTCTGTGGTTATCTTGCAGGTAGGTGGGATTAGGGCCTCTTAGAAGATGTGGGATGTCAGAGTGCCCACGAGTGGCTGAAGCAGTGTCCCAGGGCCCACCTGCTCTGTAGGGTCATCATCCTTTGGCTGCCGCGGCTCGTAGAGGTCCAGCATGGTGTGGGAGCCCAGGCTGATGGTGCTGACGGTCGGGTAGTACAGTGGCCCGTCCTCGTGGGGCTGGGGAGTGGGCACCAGGGCTGGCCAGGGTAGGAGTCCACACCTCCCACCCTCTGGGGTTTAAGGGGGGCTCCCCAGCTGGAGACAGGAAGGTGAATGCCTGGTTGGGGTGCTTGGGGTATGTGGCTGCTTAATGAGAGTGGAGGTGGGTCAACAAGATGTCCTGCCCCATGATGCGTTAGAGGTCTGAGGGTCGGGGTGAGGGTGTGTGGTTACCATGATGCCCTCCCCAGGCAGATACTGGTTCACAAGGACGTGGTTGGCTGGGAGACCCCCAAAAAGACTGAGGTCAGATACTTTGTCCACGTAGCGCTGGAGCCACAGAGGAAGCCGCTCACGGACCATCCCCCGGGGATGAGGGAGCCCACCTGGAGGAGGGCAATGGGGTCCTGAGAGCACCTAACCAAGGAGCCCTAGTACCTCAAGCCCTCAATAATAATATCCCAGGGTTTGGTAGCACGCTAACCTCCTCAGGGACACCTGACTCTTTGGCGATCACCACCCAACCTTCAAAGGTTTCCTGATGCTTCTACACCCCTTAGACCCTTTGAGACCCCCAACTTGTAAGGAAATCCCTAACCCCACAGCACCTCTACTGACTCCTGAGAGTCCTCCCGGCCCTTGGGATCCCTTGAACTATCAAGGGCCCCCCAATATCTTTAGACTAACCAACCTGAGCAACGTGCCCCAGTCCACACCCTCAAATCACTCATGCCCTGAGGCAAGAACACTTACCCCAGTTCTGTAACTTCCTTCCAGAGAGCTGTGTCCACTTTGGCTTTGGGGCATTGAAGACCTGGGAGGTGGAGAGAGGATCACTTCTTTTTCAGGACCATCCTCTCTGATTCTCCCACCCAGGCCAACACAGAGGTCTTTACAAACTGAGGTGAAAATGGGTCATCTCAGTACATATGGGATTTTCTCGGATACAGTGTTCCTAAGATTTTGTTGTTTGCCCTTTCCCCTGTGGAGGCTGCTGGCCCCAAAGCCCACCTCTGTCTACTGGGATCAAGAAAAGGAACCTGGGCTACACAATTGTGGCCTGAATCCACTCAGGACTCTGGCCTGCACTGGGCTCTTTTAGCCCAGTAAACAGTCTGCACCCTGTAATTTCCTGGGCTATCTCAGAACAGTTTGACTTCTGGAACCTCCTTATTCCTATCGCCTGGGGGAGGAAATGTGCTGAGTCGGGCTAACTTAGCATAGCAGAGTACTTTGAAAATTCTCTACTGCTAATATCCCAAAGGTCAAGAATGGGTACTCTTCAAGAAGTCCAAGAAGTCTATACTCTACTCAATAATCTCCTTGTTCCCCTTATGGTTATGGGGCTGGAATGGACTATCTCAGCACAAGAGTCTGTGTTCTGTGGCTAACGTATTCTTGGGACTCAAACTAGACAGGACTTGTTGGAGTAACTCAGGGAAGATCTGTGCTT
This sequence comes from Mormoops blainvillei, assembly GCA_004026545.1. Classification (NCBI taxonomy): domain Eukaryota; kingdom Metazoa; phylum Chordata; class Mammalia; order Chiroptera; family Mormoopidae; genus Mormoops; species Mormoops blainvillei. The sequence continues at coordinate 201,871 of PVJD01000331.1, forward strand.
TATAATTAAGGCTCTCAGGCTGCATCCCAGTGCAAGAACTGAGCTTTGTAAATTCTTCTTTCCCTGAACCTTAAAAATAGCACAGGTGGTCTATGCTTGGAAACCTCGTTCCCAAGACTCTGGGTCTATGCTAAGCTATTTCAGCAGAGGAAAGGGTTTACTGTATAACATTCTGAGGACTGGGTTATCTCAACACAAAAATCTGAACACTATAAATTCTTCATTCCCCAAACATCAAAGGCCTGAACTATCTCAGCCCATATTTATAACCTCCTTTTCTCTAAGATTGCAGAACTGGGCTATCTCAGCACAGACAGTATGGGCTCTGCGACTTCATTTCTGAGGCTCTGGGCTTGTACTGGGCTATTCGAGCACAAGGAATCTGATCTCTATAACATCTTTGTTTTGGAAGCTGGACTGGCCTGTCTTAGCACAGGGAGTTTGAGCTACATATTAATACTTCCTTTCTAAGAATCAGTTTGGTTTCCCCTAAGCTTCCTAGGAAAAGCTCTTTCTGACAGGCCCAGTAGGTCCTGAGAAAGGAACAGGGAAGGTAAGGGATGGGTGCTGTGTGGCACTCTCCTTCCTGCCAGGATCTTCACTATAGCCTCAGGGGCTCTTATACAGGAACTAGGGGTTGGGGAAGGATCTGGAAAGAGGGGGAGAACAGACCAGAAGGGAATTGGGGTCACCTGTCGAAGCAAATATTCCTCCTCTTCCTTGGAGATGAAGTCAGGGACATAGTAGATTACAGGTGGTGCCTAGGATAGAGAGATCCCCTGTAGGTGGTGCCCTTTGACCTACACAGGGGCCCTAGCATCCAAGAGTAGACCTCTCCCTCTGTAGTGAGGCTCAGGATGTCCCCACACAGGCCAGGGCCTTAAGTGGAGGGACCAATGCCCATTTTGGCAGTAGGAAACAGGGGGTGAGGTAAGGGGAAGAATGAACTTGGAGGGAGCAGTCCCAGCTCACAAACCCAGAAGTCAGCTAGCCTACCCCCACTCTATCTCCCACCCTCCAGTCCCCACCTTCACCCTCTGCACCCCGAGTCCTGACAACCTGTTCCACCCTGAATGGTTCCAGGGCTGGGACCCTGGAGTCCTGATCCTCCATCGACACCAACTCCACGCACCTAGTCCTGTGGGAAGGGGAGGACATGCTGAAGTCACCAAGCCTCCTACCCTCCCGCTGTGATCTTGTTTCCTGCTCTCTCATGGGTCAGGGCCTCGACTCGGCCTTCTGACCAAACTCACTCGATTTCTAAAATCTGAGTCCTCAGCCTCTCCAAAGCCACCCAGTGAGCACCCAGGCTGCCTGGACACAGTGAGCACCCAGGACACCCAAACTCCATCCACCAAGGGCCTATCAAACTACATATACTTGTTTTCTCAAGAGAGAACATTTTCCCCAGAGTACACCCTTTGACCCCACTGGGAGCCTTTCTCAAGAGCTCCACAGCCTCCAGGGCTATACCTCACGGCCCCTTTAAACACCTTAATTTGAGACCCCTTCCTAACAACTTCAGATTCGTAACCATGAACCTCGATCTCTAACAACATTGAGGGTCCCCGTGGACACACCTCCCGCCTCAAGTCCTGTCAGGTGCCCCATTCTGAACCCCCTGAACCCCCAATCTGAGTCTCTTCTGACGCATCCACTGTCTCCTTGGATCCCCCCGCTCCGGACTCCCTCAGATTTCTCTATCCGCGCGCCGCTTCACCGCAGCACCCTTGGACCTAGAGCCCTAAGCCTGACTCCTCTCAAGCCTTCTTTCTTTCTTGAACCCCTCTGCCCCCACGTTCTGAGTCTTCTAGGAATCCACACTCTGCGCTTCCTCTGACTCCTCTGTGAGCTTCCCCGGATCCCCACCCTCAGCTCCCTCGGACCCCTATTTCCGCCCTCCACCATCCTCAAAACTGACCGTCCACCAATGTCCCCTTCAATATCCAAACTCAACACCTCTATTCCTTTCCCAGCCGCTTCCGCACCCACGTTTCTGACGCAGGAGTCCTCAGACCAATGGGAACTCTCACAGGTCTTAAGGGTCCGCCTTCTACCCAATCGGCGGTGTCACCCAATATCGCCCCGCTCCTTCAACTTCGTCCAGTGATAGGCTGCGCCTCTCGGCCTCTGGGCCACTGGGACCCTTCGGACACCCGTCTACGTCTGGCACCGACCAATCAGAACTCCAGAACCGAACCTGTCCACACTGCGGAGTGGGCCTGGATGGGAGGGGTAGCCACGGCTACCGCAGGAAGAAGACTATTAGGACTTCCCGCAGGCTGGATGGTCCTGTGCCCATGCTGCAGGGAGACGAGAATGAAGAAAGGACTTCCTCTCTCATCCTCCCCCAGCAGCGGTACAGAAGCAAGGCTGTAATTCCCCAAACACAGGCCCGACACAGAGAAACCATAGAAACGTCTTTATTGAAGGGGGAAGGGGTCATGCTGAGTTCTGGGACATGCAGTGAAGGGGCAGTCGTGAGCTGTCCTTGGTAGTGAGGCCCCCAGGTTCGCCCTGGACTCCCTGGGACTTCAGGTTCTCCCTTGGCTGTTGGTCAGGCCTGGATGCTGTAAAGTCCTTTGGGGCCAATGACTCAGATTTGATGTTTGGACCTATGACCAGAATGTAGATTGAAATGGGGGCTCCAGGGTTTGGGGTCCCCTCAAGGCCTTGGGGTCCTTCATGTATTAAGACATGTAGGTTTTAGGATTGGGGGTTCCGTTAAAGCTGGGACTCTTGGAATTTGGGTGTCTTGAGATCCATGACTCGGGGCATTGAGGTCCTCCAGTTTTCAGGGATAAGCATGATTGTTTGGGGTCTCCTGGTGCCTGTGAATAGGGCTTAAAGTGCTATGGGAGCCTGGGATGCATGCCCTGACTGCAGTCTCCTCCATACCAGGCACAAGGACCTCCATAATTGGGGTTTCCTGGGGGCCTGGGATTGGATATTTAAATTTGGGATTCCTTGGGGATTTGAAGATTCCATGGTTTGGGGCTCCTGGGAATTAGGGCTTTAGGATCTTCTAGGGGGCTATAAGACTTGGGGGCACAGGGGAGTTTGGGATATGTATCCTGGGGTTTGGAATCCCCGGTCTCAGAATGGGGGCTCCAAATTTTGGGGTCCCCCCAAAGGGGGCAGTTATTACTTTAAAAATAGAGAATTTTCTGGAAACCTGGCCAGCACAGGGGCTGTGGGCCATGTTGGGTGGGCTTCATACAAGGCACTGGGGGTTTCTTGAGGGTACAGAGAGTAGGAATACCTGTGGGGGAGGGGTCCTGTAATTAGCACTTCCAGGACTGTTTTGGTTTCTGTAAATTGGGAGGGACAGTGGTCTGGTTTATGTCTCTTTTTGAAGGATAAAAGCAGGAGTCTTTGTTAATGGAGCTGGGGTCTCTGATTGCAGTGTAAGGGTTTTGGGGTAACAATGGGGGATCACATCCTGAGGGGACTGATGTTAAATGTGGGATAGTGACGAAGATCTGTAGCTGTAGCTCTGAAGGTGTGACCTGTGTTTATTTCAAGGGGACTTGATGGGAAGGAGTCTTTTTCAATGAGGGAGGGATCTTTGTTACCTGACTCAGGAACGTTCTGCTGTGGAGCATTATGTGGAGAAGGTCGCCATTTGGGGTGATGTGGAAATCTGTTATTGGGGGCTCTGCTCTGAGGGGTTGAGGATAGGGACTAGCCTGAAGGAGCTACATTCAGGGAATCTCTTTCTGGGTAACATGGGGTCTGTATTTGGGGGTTATTATGGGGGAATCTGTAATAATGGGGCCTCAGTGATCAAGGGCTGGCTAATGGGGGTCTCTATTCTGCATGTGTTACTGGGAATATCTATCTCAGGGTGACTTGGGGGCTCCTTGTGTCAAGAGATTCTATAGGGGGCTGTCTCTTTGTCAGGTGTCCAGGGCCTCTAAGACTGCATCTCCGCCCTCAGCATCCAGGGAAACCAGCAGCAGAAGAGCAATCTGGAAAGGAGAACCATGCGTCACCCTGATGCAGGGGCTGAAACATCTGGATCTATCACCCTCAGCTCTCCCCCAAGTGTTTGGAATTTGGCCTCGCTGGATTCTGTCTCTGCCTCCTTGGCTGTGCTTTCTTAGGCTCCTAGGGAAGATATTTTGCCTCATCTACCTGCCCTTTAAAAGTTGAAGTCTCTAGAATTCAGTGCGGGGCTTCCCTCCCTAAAGACTTTTTGCTGACTAGTCACAAGTTTTTCTAACCTCTGTTTCCAGCCCCAGTCAGAGCTCCAGACCCCTGTGTCCAATGCACTGGCTACACACCTGGAGATCGAGTTCTCTGATGCGATGTCCTTTGGGGTCCGGACTGTCGTGAAGGTGCGTTTGGGCTGCATCACTGAAGGGGAGGGCAAGGTCTCAGGTGAAGGGATGATAGACCCACCAGTGCCCTCAGTACCCACCCAGATTCCTGGACCCCCCACTCCCAATACCCATCTGAACATCTTTTGTCAATAGTATTCTCTGTGTCCTCCAATACCTACCACGTTCCCAGAGTCTTGTCATTAACATCCGCATATTCCCTAGTACTTATCCTCTTGAGGATACTGTTTCATCATTTTCCTGGTCCCTGTGTTCCCAGTTAAATCCTAGAGATTCTGTCACTAGCATGATCCTTCCTCCTATCCTGTCTCCAAACCCTCCTCCCCACACCCTGGCCTTCAACTCACTTGTCACTTGATGTACTTTTCTGGCTCCCACATTGTCCCCAGGTGGGTCAGTGGATCCACCAATCCTGGGGAGACACAAGGAATGGGTGGGAGGAGTCAGATCCAAGAAGGCAGGGTCTGACCTGGAGATGGGGGCCAGGGGCCCACACAGAAAGAGCTCGGGTGTAGGCATGGGTATCCATGGGTGTCCTACTAGTCCAAGAGGAGGAAGCATCTGGGGGAATTGGGGTTCTGAGTGGTACCTTAGGTTAAGGTCAGAGTTTGGGCTCACCTCTGAATTCGGGATGCTGGTGCAAAGACTCCATGCCTTGGGGGGCAGGTGAAGTACCGGACACCAAAGACAGAGCCATCGTGCTTGCCTGTAGGCTGGTCTAGCTCAATGCCATACCAGTAACCTGAAGCAGAAGAGTGTCAGGATACCCTAAAGTCCTGCCTGCCCTGCAACTCAAATCCCTCTTCTTACCTGGGGCAAAGTCTGTCTTCCCGTAGAAGCGTACAACCCCTTGCTTCTGGCCTGCTACGAGGACTTGGTCTCCAACCTCTGCCTTGGCTCCCTCGCGCTGCTGCAGGCTGCCCAGAGATGGGGATGATGGGGGCTTCTTCTTGCCTGGGGGTGGAGGATACAGGGGAGGGGGTGGGATGAGGTGGGGCTCCCACACACCAGCCCTGGGGAACCATAACACCAGAAAGCCCCAAGGCAGGAATTCTGTCCTAGCTCCAATCAGAGAAACTCCAGAGCCTTCCCCAGAAGGGCTTTGGGTCTGGAGGGAAACAATAGAAGCCAAGTTAAGAACTGGGAGAACCCCCAAAATCCTTTCTCAAAGATGAGGATATTTGGGCCAAAGGAAAAAGTGAGTCACAGAAGTCAGGAACCCAGAAATTGTCTTTCCAAAATACAAGAGGGAGCTGGGTCCAAGGATACTGGACACCCAAGTCACCAAAGCCAGGAACCCCACAGATTCTTCCCTAAAACTGGGGAAAAACTTTCAGGCCTAAAGTCAAAGAAGGCAGGGAAACCACAAGCCCTTCCAAGAACTGGGTGGGGCCAGTACTAAGTCAAAGTAGAAACTGAGTTAAGTCAGGACTAAAGGTCATCCTCTAAAACCAGAGAGTTTGGGCCTGGGGAGAAACTGAGCCACAGAAGCTGGCCTACCCACAGATTATCCCCAAGACTAGTTCTCCTCACCCCCGGGGCTCCCCCTCTGACCTTTGTGTTCCCTGCGGCCTTTGCCAGTGACACGGGAGAAATCCATCCGGGGAGTACGAGGTGTGGAGGTGACTGATGAAGGGGGCGCATCCACTGCCTTGGAGATCTTGGACACAGAGGCAAAGAGACCTGGGGGGATAGAGCCTGGGCTGGGAGTTGTCCGAGTCTCTGCCCTCTGCCCTCTGCCCCACTGTCATCCCCCAAGCCTCATTATCCAGTCGGCAGCCTCAGAATTACTAAGTGGACCTCACCCACCACTCCTTTTGGGCCCTTGGTGGGACTGACCCTGCTTGGGAGGGCAGATGAAATACCGGACACCACCAACACTGCCATCGTTCTTGCCTTCAGGTTCGTCCAGCTCCACGCCCACCCACTGGCCACTGGCAAACTCTGTGGTCCCACAGAACCGCAGTGTGCCGGTCTGAGGAAACAAGGGAGGATATGGTTTGGGGAGGCCACGATAGATCACTGGCACACAGGCATCATGGTGAGGCAGATGAGGGAGCCCCAGGCTCAAATCTGGCTATATGACTTAACCTCACAGTGTCTCAATGTCTTCATCTACAAAATAGGAATAGAAATTGTGCCCACCTTATAGGGTTGTTACAGAGCTGCCCTGTCCACTGCAATAAATAGACACTAGCCAAAATATGACAATTTAAGTAAAATTAAATTAAAATTTCATTTCCCCAATCACACCAGCCACATTTCAAGTGCTTAATAGCCACATATGGCTTGTGGCTACTCCACTGGACAGCACAGACACCGAACATTTTTGTCATCACAGAAAGGTCTACTAGACAGGGCTGTTATAGAAAAGTGAAAGCCCCCTGAACAGGCCAGGTGCTGAGTAAGGGGTAAGTGTCGACTACTATTATCCTGTAACTTTGGTCCAGGGACCTCCTGGGCCGGTTTCATTTGGAAAATTGGGATAACAATCCACCTCCTAGGCTGATTATCTGGTTGAAGCATTTTTTATATAAAGTTGCTTAGCTTAGCTGCAGTGAGTGTGGTTATTACTGTTGTGTGAGGTCCTTCACCTCTCTTAAGTCTCAGTTCCTTGTCTATAAGATGGGCTAACTAAAAGTGCCACTTTGGAGGGTTAGTGTGGGGATCTCAGCAGTGCCTGGCACACAAAGAGCACTTTACAATGCCCTGAGCCCTGTTCTAAGGGCTTTACACATTTTAACTAATTTAAACTTCATACCACCCCCTGAGGTAGGTACTGTTAATTAGCTCTGTTGTACAGATGGAGAAACTGATGCCCAGAAAGGCAGAATCACTGGCCTCACACCCCAGAGCTGGTTAAGATTTGCCTCAGCAAATCCCTGAGCCTGAGCTCAAAATCACTGTGCTATGCCAGTTTTCTAAGGAGTAGGGATAGTTATTACATGTCCTCAAAGAGTGCCACCTCTCTGAGCCTCACAGTCTTCTGGATTGTGAAATGGGGAGAGTGAACTCATCCTGCTTTCAGAATTTTCATATGTATTTGATTAGATCACATACAGAAAGCTTTCCAGATGGAGCTATATGCATACAAAAAACGATCAGGAAACAAAATACTTCTATGGTTTCTCACTGTACAAGAAATAAAATCCAGATTTTTTCCAGTGGCCTGCAGGTCTGGTGTGATCAGCCCCTGCTGACCTCGCCACCTCTCTGTCCCTCCTGTACAGCTGGGATTCTGTACCAGCTGTGACTGTCTCCATATTTTTCCAGGGTGAGCTCCTTCCCATCTCAGCTCAGACATCAACTCCTTAGAGAAGCATTTTTGGGAAACCCAGTTCGAACCACCTCTACCTTTAGCCAGGGACAATTTACTAAATCCAAACATTTACTGGTTTTCAAAGTCCTTGTTGCTACTAGAAATTATCTTAACCAGGGGTTTACTTTATTCAGTCTCTCCTTGATTAGAAATGAAGCTCCATGAGATCAGGTCTGGGGCTGACAGTCCTTTACCCCCAGGAATGGGCTGGGTCAGACATGGAGCCTGAAGGACACCAGCAAATGAATCAGAGTTGGAATGCCTGGATGAATGAAGATTCTCTCTGCCCTCTGGCCCTTGCCACCTGCTCCCCCTGGGACCCTCTTCTCCTGGCTCACTCCTCATCTTCAAGCGGGTCCACCTCCTATCACATCCCTGATTGTTCTGATCTATTATTTTTTCCCAAAGTACTGTACTCTGGGACCAGAGGTGGTGCCTGACTGGGGACCACAAAGGCCAGGGGACCCAGATGGAGCAGAGCTTCAGTGGCCACTCCAATTGTGCTTCCCCATGACAGCCACAACTGCTCTGGACTGTCACTGTCCATGGAGGGAAATCTGTCTTCCCCCTTGGACTGAGGCCTCAGCCCAGGGTGGGACACAGATGAGGCACTAACAGAGCTGTTGGGTGAAATAAAATCTGTGTGGATCATTGGGAGGGTGCCCAAGGACCCAGTTCTGAGGGATGAGGGCTGAGTCGTGCCCTCCCCTACCCGGTCCGGTCCCTGACCTTCTGGCCATCCAGCAGCACGCGATCTCCCAGGCGCAGGCCCAGTGCGCTGAGCATGAGATTGCCTGGGACGTTGTCATAGTTGGGTAGCGTGACCTTGGGGAGGGCACAGGAGAGTGGCACAGCCTCCTCCAGCAGTGTTCGTAGCTCCTTGGCCACCAGCGCCGCCTCTGCCTTGTCCAGGGACATGTCCATGGGGTCCGGGACCACCTCCGCTGGCACCTGTCCCTTTCGGTTCTGAGGGCCAATGGGAAGATGGGAGCAAGGACTCAGTTGCACAGGCTGTATCCCCACTGAACCCATGCCCTGAGACCCCGGGTCTAGTTGAAGCAGAGGCCAACATGGGACTAAGAAGGCATAGGCATTAAGGTACATATCTCAGGCTGTGAATGTCAAGTGATTGGAGATAGGACTGGGGTAGAGCTGATAGGAAATGAAGTCTACAGTTAAAGTGTTATAGGTCATGCCTTCAGGGAGGCCCAAAGCCAGGAATGGGGCCATGTGAGGGACGAACATTGAAAGCGGGCTCCTATAGTAGTGAGTCAGTGGTCCAACCGAGCTAATGGGAAGGTGAGACAGTGCCTCAGAGGCACAGGTGTCACCCGAAGACGTCTGTGCCTGGGATGCTGCACAGTAAATTGGTGTTAAAGGTAGGACCTACAAATGGATAGGTTGGGGTCAAAGATCATATTGAAAGCTTATGTGGGGCCCAACCCTCTCATTTACCAAGGGTCTCATTGGACTTTCTTCATGACCTCTAAATGCTGTCTATACACAGCCACAGGGTCCACCAGTACTGAAAAAAGATATTCCTTGCTGGGTGACCCTGGACAAATCACTCAGTTTTCCCACTCTTCCTCAGTTTTCCCATTGTAAAACAGCACTCATGATACAGTTCACTTGATATATCAATGACACTAAGTGAATGTCAGCTATTATTTCGTTTGTTGAATGTACAGATGACCTTTGTAATGTTTTGAGTTTCCAGAGACACAGGTGGTCAGGGCCCCCTCATCCTCTGCAGATGCCTGCTGGCCTAGAAGGCAATGGGGGTGAGGAGAAGGACAACTCTGGGCCAGGGTGGCAGTACCCGCAGCGCCGGGTTGGCACCGTGCTCCAGCAAACATTTGGCTGCGCCCAGGCACAGGTTGGAGGCAGCGATGTGCAGGGCTGAGCCGTGGTTGAAGTCACTGCATGTGGAGTTCACCACTGGGAGGTGGGCGAGAGGAGAGATCTGGGTGAGTGCCCTTGACACTCCAGGCATCCTCCTACCTTCCAACCTCCAGAAGTCCATCTCTTCACCTTCTCTTAATCCACAGGCCCCAGTGCCTCCCACAGAGCCCCACCCCTCCAAGAGGTCTAGCCCTGCCCAAGGGTAGAGAGCCACTGAATCCTGTTTCCAATGCCTCCTACATCCAGCCTCCCAATCTCCCCTCAGTTTGGTCCCCCTCCCTGCCCAACCAAGACTCAGTCTGACCCTGTCACTTGACATCCCTCCTTCTTCACTCCACATCGCCACCACCACCACCCTGGGCACCCTCTTTCTGTTTCCAGGCCTCCTCCTTCACTGGGTGCCCTCACCCCAGCCTGGGCTTCCCCCTCACCTCGTGGCCGTGCACCCTTTAGCAGCACACGCACAAGGTCGGGCACGTCAAAATAGGCCGCGTAGTGCAGAGCATTCATGTTGGTCCAGCGGCTGCGCAGGGTCACATCTGCGCCCAGCGCCAGCAGCTGCTGTGAGAGGCGCACTGCCGCGTTGGGGTCCCCTGCACGACAGCCTGCGTCAGCCTGCGTGACCTCCTCTAGAGCAAGGGCCCAGGGCGTGGGGAAGGCCTTGGGCCTCAGAGATCACACTTAGGCTGTGGGTTCAGAGGGGATCTGAGGACCAGGGTTCTGAGTGGTTTTGAAGGTGTTGGGTCTGGGGACCTAGATTTTGGAGCAAATGGTTTGGGGGTCTGGACTCTTACCAACTCCATGGGCCCCAGCCTTGCAGGCATAATGGAGCAGGGTCATGTCAGTCAGCCCATCACGATCATTCACATGGCAGCCTCGACGCAGAATCTGGGAGTACCAGAGGGCCAGGGCAGGTTACTCAAACATGCGAGGGACCCCATCTCCTCCCTCCCTGGCTTCCCCAGTGTTCTTACCTCGTTGCCAATGACGTCAATCTTGTGCTGTACTTGGGGCACCCACTGGCGCACAATGGCAAACAGCTCTGGGATGGTGGTCTGCGGGTCGAACAGAATCTCCTGGCATGCCGGGTCATTGGGGTCGAAGAAGGTGAAGGCTGAGGTGGTAAGAGGTCTAAAGTCACCCCAAGCAAGCTGACCCCCTCCTTCCATCCTGAGGCAGGGGAGGCTCTAGGTCTTTGTCTTTTAGATCCTCTCTAAGGTAGGGTCTTAAACTAGTGCCGCATAGGCCACAGGCATATTCCATGTGGCCAGCATGAGGTTTCAGAGTCAGGAGGTTTCACATAAATATCTGGACACTCAGGATGTCTTGAAAAATTGGAAGACTGGGCAATTCCCACAGAGCAGCAAACACCATCCTTTGAATGAAGAGTGTTGCCCTGGTTGGTGTGGCTCAGTGGATTGAGTGCCGGCCTGCCAACCGAGAGGTTGCCGGCTCAGTTCCCAATCAGGGCACATGCCTGGGTTGTGGGCCAGGTCTCCAGTTGGGGGTGTGCAAGAGGCAACCAACTGATGTATGTCTTGCACATTGATGTTTCTCGCCCTCTCTGTCTCCCTCCCTTCCCCCTCTCTTTAAACATAAATAAATAAAATCTTTAATAATACAATAAAATAAGAGTGTGGTAAGGAGTAGTAGCACTCTTGAGTCTGTGCACCCAAGGAGGCTGCTAGTGCACTGTTTCCCTGACAGAGTATGGGGACAGTGTATGGGGACAGTTTGGTCAAATCTCCAGAGGAAAAATAAAAACAGAAATCCAGGTTTTTAAGAATAAATATCCCCAATGTTTCAAATGCTATGCAGTCCACATAAAATGTATGCATGGTTAGAATCCAACCTGTGGCCGGCCAGGATGGTGCCCATTGGGACTTCTACCTCCCCACATCAGACTCTGATGGGTATTGCTCTTTGCAGTAACATCAGCACCCAGCTTAGGACCTGGCATATTGCAGGAACTCAGTGCATGTTGAGTGAATGAGTAATGAATGACCAGATGATACAGAGCCCAGGGAAGTGCTGCAGAAGTGTCTTCAGGAATTAGTCTTTTAAAATCCCAGTCACAAGCAGCACTCCCTGCCTTAGAACGCTGCCCTGGCTCCAATCACCTTCAGAATATAGACGACAGTCCTTGCCACTGGCTACAGGTCCTCCACACACTGGCCTCGCATGTTCTCTACACTCACTGCCTCACTCATTCCCTTCCAACCAACCTGGCCTCCTTCAAGACAAATTCCTGTCTTGGGGGCTTTGTACTTGCTGTTTTCTTGCCTGGGACAATCTTCCCTCGTATCTTCTCATGGCTTTGCAGGTCTTTGCTCAAATGTCACCTCTTCAGAGAGGCCTCCCTAGTCACCCTATTGAAATCAGCACCTCTGCCCTTCTCCATCTTCTACTTTTGTGTATTTCTTCATTCACAGCACATATCACTACTTAACTTGTTTACACCTCCCTCCGTCCTTTTCGTCCTCCTCCTTTTCCTGTTTCTCTTCTTCCCTTTGTTCTTCTTTCATATATATATATATATATATATATATATATATATATAATTTTATTTTATTGTTTTTCTATTATAGTTGTCCCAGTTTTTCTCCCTTTGACCTCCTCAGTTCAGCTCACCTCTGTGTTCTTCTTTATGACTTTCCCCCTTGTCTTCCTCCTGAGGATATTAAGTGCTACATTCCCATCCTGCCTTGGTCCCTCCCTTATCCCCAAGGCCCTACACAAAACCTGGCATGGAGTAAGTGTTCAGTTAATCTCTGCTGAATTATTGTACTAATTTGATAAACAAATATATGAGTTCCTCTTAAAGTCCAGCTTAGCCCTCTGTCTGTCCTGGACCACATTTCCAGATTCCTTCACCTTCTGTGACCAATCCTGCTTGTGTTACAAGCAGTATTCCTGGGGTGGGGTGGGGTGGGATGGGGGATAGCCCAGACCTTCTCACTTCCCACCAGGTCGGAGGCCCTCGCCATATCTAGCCCCATTTCCAAAGGAGATTTTCAGTTTCTGGGATGGATTCCCTACCCCCAACACCCAGATTACTTTCTTATTTTTCTATCAGACTGAGGTTAACTAGTTGCCTCTCTGATCCACCTCTAGTGGGTGACATGTCCTTAGCTTCTGATCCTCACAGCCAATGTGTTCTAAAAGCCCCTTCAACTCCAGTTGAGCCCCACCCTCTCTACCTTGTAGCCAAAGCGACCTTTTAAATATATAAATCAGACCTACCACTCCTCTGCTTTTAAACAATCCCTCAAATGCTCTCCCCCAATCACACTTAGAGTATAGCCAACGTCCTCATGGTGGTCTTTTAAGTCCCTTTCAGATCTAGCTATTGCCAACCTCTCACCTCAACTCTGATCACTCCCTAACTGCAGCTCCATGAGCTTCTTTTTGTTCCAAGCTCAGTCCTGTTCCAAACACAGGGCTCTTTACTTGCTGCTCTCTGCCTGGAACTTTCTTTCTCCAGCTGTCCTGTGGCTGATTCCTCCTCATACTCTGGGTCTCAGCCTAAACACCACCTCATCAGTAAGACCCACACTGACCTCTCTGTCTCAAGTTGCTGCCCTCTGGCCATTCTCTATTTTATTTCTTTCATTGCACTTACTCCAATCTGAACTTATCTGATTTATTAATCTGTTTGTTACTCAGTCTTTCCTGAGAGAAGGGATCTTGCCTGGATTGCTCACCATTAAATCTCTATCACCCAACATAATAAGGCTTGTCACAGAGTAGTAGCAGTAGGTAAATACCGCTTGATGATTAGACACTTTCAGTTTCTCCAAGAAGCACCCCTCTCAGCTCCACAACCGCCTTCCACATAGCCCTTACTCCTGCGGTTACCTCTCCTGGGACCCCTTTCCCTGACCCTTCCCTAATTAACTCCCAGCTCATCCTTAGGTCTCCTTCGAATGTTACTTCCTCAAAGAAACCATGTCTTAACAAGCTCTTGCAGCATCCCGTTCTTGACAAGCACAATTCTCACCATGTCTTGTAATTATGTATTTATATTGTTATACTTATTTGTGTGGTCATTATTGAGGCCTATGAGTTCTCTCAAGGCAAAGGCTGAGTCTGTCTTTTCTGTGCTGTGCCACTAGTTCCTAGCACAGAGCCAGGTCCATAGCCCGCTTTCAACAAATGTCTGTTGAATGACTAAATGACGGAATAATGTATTATGAGCCAAAGATTAGGCTTATTCCAAAACCACTCTCGAATGAATGAATGAAGGGGTTGGGGGGTTGGAGTCCAAGGAAAGACTCAGCAACAGAGACTCCTTGCATCCACCTTCAAATACCCCAAAATCCTCCCACCATCACCAGCAGGAGAGCTCAGCCCAACTTCCTTGGCCATCTAAAGCTCCAGGCCAGATTCCAGGGTGGGAGGGTGGTTACCGTAGTCCTTGGGGAGGGGGGCAGGTGCAGAGGGGTGCACAACAGGCTTCTGCCGGCGCTCCTGGGTGGGGCTGGGGGCCTCCGGAACCGGCTCATCCTCCTCATCCCCTTCTTCCTCTTCATCCCGGAGTGGCGGGGCCATCGGGGTAGGATCGGTCTTAGTCATGTTCCTCAGTGGCCCTTGGAGAGGCGGCGGCCTTCAGGCAAATTGTGGAGGCAAAGGTCAGCTAAAGAGAGCACCCCACAGCCTCCGGTAGCCCAGCCCTCAGAAGCTCCCTGGGCCCCAGGTCCCCAGCTCTGGATTTGGGGCAATTATAAGGTCACCCGTTACCCATCAGAGGACTCTGGTATGTGGGCCCGGCGCTTAAGACTTCCTACAGGCCCAGCCCCCCATTCTTCTCCTCTGGCGTCAGGGCCGTCGGTCTAGGCCGCCCCCTCCCCGGGTTTGTTTATCTCTGGATGCAGGACGCTTCGCCCCTCCCCTTCTCCGCAGGCCTCCTCTCTATCCATCTTACCTTGGGCAGACAGGGCTGGAGACCAAAGCTGAGACTGGGGGGACTGGAGCAATGGGGTATTAGTTTCGGGGGAAGTGATGGGTGAAGAGGAGACAGAGAGACGGGGACAAGGCACAGACACCGATGGGGTGGATGAGGGTGGAGAGGGAGGGGCGCTGAAGGCGCATGCGCGGTGTTACCCCCACTAGGTGCGGGGGAGGAGACACTGGAAGGCTTCTTGCTTTGAAGAACAGGCTGAAGGCTTCGGCGGGGAAGGGGATAGACACGGAGGATGGGTGGGGGGAGGAAGAGGTGGACACGAAGAAGGATGTGAGACACCGAGACAAAAGGAGAGATGCAGTGCAAACAAGGGTAAAAAGACAGGAATGGGAAAGCAGGCACAGTGCTTTTTGAACCCCCACCCCCATGGTGGAGCCTCCCTGTAAGCCTGCAAACCAGGCCAGTTCGAGCAGGGGGTCTCACTGTTGGTGGTGATGGCTGTTTTCTCTCAATGAGGTCTCAGACCTGACCCCTTCTCCATGCACGCCCTATGTAAGTGGTATCCTAGAGATATGATTGCCATCATCATCGTTGTCATTCTCATCACATAGTGCTCACACAGCATTTACCAGGCCCAGAGAGACCAAGCCACTTGCCCAAGGGCACACAGCAAGTAGGTGGTGGAGCAAAGACTTGAAACCTTTAATCACCATGCTACATGGCTGTAGCAGTCTAGAAGACTCAGAACCTGTATCTTCACCAGGAAAGCCTCCTGGAGTCAGCCCAGGGCCTGGGCCTTCCCGAGTACATCAGTCTGGCTTGGCTGCCACACCTGCCTGGCTGAGGCCTGTACTGCCCACAATAGTCCCAGCCCGAACAGGGCTGGGTAACTTTATCTTCCACTCCTCATCCTTTTAATGGGCAGGACCAATAGTTCCATCTCCAAAATATTTCCAGAATTGTATCCCTCACCCCTGACCCCAGGCCCTCACCTGGGTCCATCCTTCATCTCCTCTCACCTGGAACATGGCAGCAGCCTTTCCCTATTCATCCTGCTCCTCCCTTCCTCCCACAGCAACTAGATGGACCTAGCATGTATCACATCAGGGCTCTCCTCTTCTCAGAGGCAACTGCTTGTTGACCTCACTGCAGGTACAATACAATGTTCTCAACCACAGCCCACAGGCCCTATGTGAACTTTCCCCTCTCATCTCTCCAATCTCATCTGCTCTCACTCTCCCCCTTACTCACTCCACTCAAACCACACTGGCCTTGCTCCTTGCTCCTCCCCACCCAGGACGTTTATACTGGTTTTTCCTTCTGCCTGGAATGCTCCTCCCCCAGATATTTGGTTCCCTCTTTCCCCTCTTTTAGGATTTTACTTACTCGTTCCTTTTTAGTAAAATCTTCTCTGCAATAAAATTGCACACACACCTTACCACACACACACACTCACTTCCCTCCTTGCTTTAGTTTTCACCATAGCAACACTGTTCTCCTTCAGTGAATACCTTAGATGTTGGACATTTGCAGGGGCTCTTCTCCCTGGAACATCCAACCCACATACCTTCCAGGCTGGCTCCTTCTCATCATCTAGGTCTCTATTCAAACGTCATCTCCTTGGAGAGTCCTCTTCTCCAACACCACCACCCCCCATTCCATTCCATTTTCATTCAGTCTTTATACGCTTATCATAATCTAAAATTATCTTGTTTATTAGGTTACTAGTTCATCTTCTACTCAAGCAGAATGTATGTACGATGAAGGCAGGATTTTGTCTGCTGTGTTCCCAGCTCAGCACCAGTCTTGGCAAGGGATTTGAGAGGCTCTTCCAAAGCAGGTACAATTGCCGCCAAACAAAACCACCCTTGTTCTCATTTGCGATTGTTTTACTGACTGCAAAGATTTGAGCTGAGGGTGGTAGGCACCTGATACCCAAGGGAATCAGGGCTGATGGAGGTCTTGGGTCCAGCTTGGCCCTAAGGTTTAAGAGAGAGGCACTGCTATGTCCAAGGATGAGTGGTGGAGATGGACCAAGGCCTTATGTGATCAGTCTCTTTCTCTGTCTTCTGTCATCTGTCCAGTAACATCTGTTCTGGTCCTTATGCACTGGGGGTCTGGGTGTCCAGGAGCTCAGGCTTGGCATGCAGTGTGGGAAGTACAGGACCTTGGGCAAGGACCACAGTTATGTCAGGCTCCCCACAGATGATGGTGAAGGCCTGGGATTCCTTAGGTCCTGAGAAAAGAAGTGGTAGAGGTGAAGAACACAGGGGAGTGAGGGGAAGGAAGGAAAAGAGAGGGGGGAGAAATGATGAGGAACAGGGAGGCCCAGGTGGAAGGTGGGTGTCAGGAAAAAGAGAGTGATGTAGGCAGAGAAAGATACATGGAAACAGGGAAGCAGACGTGAGAGCCAGGGAGGGATTCATGGGGAATAAAGAAGTATGGGGAAACGGGGAAAGAGATGTGGGGTGACAGAGACATGGAGAGGTAGATATGGGGGATAGGAGAAATGTAGAGGTAGAGAGACAGGGGCATAAATATGGGAGACACAGCGCTGGGAGGCATGGCTCAGTGGACTGAATGCCAACCTGTGAACTGAAAGGTTGCCGGTTTGATTCCCAGTCAAGGCACATGCTTGGGTTGTGGGCCAGGTCCCCAGGTTGGGGCATGTAAGAAGCAATCAATTGATGTTTCTCTCCCTCTCTTTCTCCCTCCCTTCCCCTCTCTCTAAAAATAAATAAATGTAATCTTTAAAAAAATTTTTAAAATAAATAAATAAATAAGGGAGACACAGAAAGATGCAGATGAAGAAAGACATGAGGAAATGGAGAGATAGATGGGAGGACAGAGCAGCTGGGGAGCAGATAGACAAAAATGACTGAGGAAAAAAGAGGAGGAGATTCAGAGACAGGGATCAAGTAGGGACAGGGGAGGCAGATAAAAAACATAAGCCCAAGTCTGAGCTCTGTCCTTGCCCCACTGAATGTCCCTCTTGTGTCCCAGCATGATTCAGGCCACAGTCTCAAGCATAACGCCTCCATGGGTAGCCACACTGCAGCTCTAGGTGAATGCTACTAACTGGGAATATGAAGCCAGTGCTGCTAGATCTGCTGAGCCTTCGGGAAAGATTGGAAATTATTTTAAAACACTGTTGAAGTCAAACAAAGAATATCTGTGGGCCATGTGCAACCCACTGGCTGTCAGGTTGAGACACCTTAGCTCAGAGATACCATGGAGGATCCTTTCTGAAACCCCTCCCACCTTTCTTGTCTTGGCAAGGCCAGAGCCCTGGGACCTCAAGCTTAGCCTTGGGGTTTTAAGCAGATAAAAGACTTGGTCAAGCTTTGATTTTTTTTTAAGACATAATGCCCCCTCCCCCTCCCCCAAAACACTCAATAGTAAACCAGAGTAGTGAAAGGGCCTTAAATAGGGTGTGGGGGACTCTAGTGGAGGGGTCACAAACTCAAATTCTAGGAGGACCAGACGGGGACACTCCAACAGGAGCTCATAGGCCTCCTCTGGAGCCAGACACCCGGTTTGAATCCTGGCTCTGCAAGTTACTGACTGTCTGACTTTGGACAAATTACTGTGTCATTCTGTGCCTCAGTTTTTTTATCTGGAAAATGGGGACATGCATAAAAATCATAGCAACCCCAGCTGGTGTGGCCCAGTGGATTGAGTGGCAGCCTGTGAAGAAAAGAGTGGCTGGTTCGATCCCCAGCCAGGGTACATGCCTGAGTTTCGGGCCAGGTCCCCAGTAGGGGGCATACGAGAGGCAACCACACATTGATGTTTCTCACTCTTTCTCCCTCCCTTCCCCTCTCTCTAAAAATAAATAAATAAAATCTAAAAATAAAAAAGGTTAGTTTTTTAAAAAATCATAGTGAGTTTCCAGTAAGTTATTAACTCTGGCATAGAGTAAGGGCTTAAATATTAATAAGTGGAATAGCCACTACTTTGCCAGATTGATTTTTTTCCAAGAAAAGCCCAAAATTTGGAAAACAGCTGGAATGTTCTGATTTTTAAATATTGGGCTCTAGCTTAAACAAAAACACATGCTGTGTGGGTCAGGCAGGTCCCACTCACCCTTCGCAGCAAGCTTTCTCTGAACAGCTGCGCCTGTTGCCTGGTGCGCCTTTGGCACTACTGCAGTGTCTGCACCCTCAGTAGCAGTGCTCCTGGTGCTGAACCCAGCTCAGCCTGTGGGTACTGGGAGGGGACTCAAGGGTGAAGCCCCGAGAGAGCCAGCAAAACACTCTGGGTGGCGGGGGTGGTCAGGAACAGGGTGGCTGCAGCCTCAGAGTCTCCTGATGCTGTCCCCAGCACCACCAGGTGTTCCGGGCCACGTGCTAGGATGGCTGGGCCAGGAGACAGGGATGTGGTCTCCTATGGAGGCACGACTGGCTTCTGGTTGCCTTGGGGACTCCACTGCCTCTGGGAGACAAGGCATGGGGGGTACATCTGGGTGAGGCTCCAGAGGAGCTTTCCTCAGGAGGGGACTATGGGTTAGGGTGAGGGGGTGGAGGCGGGGACCTGACTCTAAGAGGGACTTACCTCAGGTAAGTCCAGACCATAGGGAAGAACTTTCCTCAGGAGGGAGGGTTGAGAGTAAGGCTCCAGGAGGTACTTCCCTAAAGACAAGATTCCACAGGTTACTTCTCAAGTGGGGAAGGCAGGTGTGGGGAGGGGGGTGGGTCAGCTTCCAGCAGTGAGGCCACCCTGTGCTCCCCTTGGCAGATGTGCCCAGAGAAGATGGAGGGTGCAGAATCTCACTGCAGGTAGCACACACCCCAGTGCCACTGGAAGCCGGAAGGTGTGAAGTGCCTGCTGCACAGGCGCTGATGACCCATGTGCTGCAGCCAGGCCTGCAGGAGGAGGCCATCCTTCACTGGGAACCTGCCAGGTGGTAGGGTCAGTGATTTCAGGTCCAACCCCACCTCCCTCTGTGAACACTCACACCCAGGAGTCCTTGAGCTTCAAACCCCTGCACTAGTCCCCCAAGGCTCTCTTTGCCTCCTACCTATGTTGCATTTTTCTACTCCACCTTTTAAATTCCCAGCATCAACCTGCTTATTCCACCTCTACTACCCCTCCCATCTAGCCTCCATCCACTAGAGTTGGGTTTTTGCTTCCTTCCTGGTCTTCCTGCCCACTTCATGGGAGGGGGTGTGGTGTGGTTATAGATTAAAAGAGATTTAAGAAACATGAACCCAAATGCAGGATCTGGACCTTGCTCTGCAACAGGTCACTCTGTAAAAAGACATTTTTTAAATGATTTTATTTATTTATTTTTAGAGAGAGGGGAAGGGAGGGAGAAAGAGAGGGAGAGAAACATCAATGTGTGAGAGGAACATGGATCGGCTGCCTCTCTCATGCCACCAACTGGGGACCTGGCCCGCAACCCAGGCATGTGCTCTGACTGGGAATCGAACTGGCAATTGCAGGCCAGCACTCAATCCACTGAGCCACACCAACCAGAGCAAAAAGACATTTTAGCATAGTTGGGGGGAACTGAACATGAATCAAATATTACATAATTGAAAGAAACTTTTCTAGGTGTGAATTGTATTGATTTGTACTTTTAAAATAGTCATCTGTTAAGTATTTATAGGTAAAAGACTTAATGACTGGAATTTACTTTGAAATACTACATTAAAGGTGTACGTGGGAGTAGTGTGGATAGAAAAAGATTGGCGAATGTTGACAACTGGTGAAACGGGATGATGGATACATGAGGATTCATTTATACAACTCTGTTTTTTTGTATGCTTGAAAACACCCGTTAAACAGCTTTTAAACAACAACAAAAAATAACCTGATTAAACAATTGGCAAAGAACTTGAATAAACACTTGTCCCAAGAAGATATACAAATGGCCAAATAGTATATGAAAAGATGCTTAACATCACTAATTATTAGGAAAGTTCCAATTAAAACCACAAGATATCACCTCATAACCATTAGAATGGCTACTATTTAAAAAAAACAGAAAATAACAAGTGTTTGCAAAGATATACAGAAACTGGAACGCTGTACACTGTTGTAGGGATGTAAAATGGAACAGCCTCTATGAAATAGTGTGGCAGTTCTTCAAAAAATTAAAACTACAATTACCATACGATCCAGCAATTCCATTTCTGGATATAGACCCAAAAGAATTAAAAGCAGGTTCTCATAGAGATATTTGCACACTCGCGTTCATAACAGTGTTGTGTGCAATAGTCAAAAGGTAGAAGAAGCCCAAGTCTCCATCAACATATGTATGGACTAGGAAAATGTGGTATATACATACAATTAAATATTATTCAGCTTTAAAAAGGAAGAAACTTGATATGCTATAACATGAGTGAACATTATTGAGGACATTATGGTAAGTGACATTAGCCAGGCACACACGCAAAATTAAACACTGTGTGATTCCACTTACATGAGGTATCTAGAGCAGTCAGATACATGGAAACAGAAGTAAAAATGGTTGTCACCAGGGCCGGCAGAGAAGTGGAAACTGAGAGCTGTTTAATGGGTACAGAGTTTCAGTTTCGCAAGATAAAGTTCAGGAGATTGGTTGCATGACAGTTTGAATATCCTTACTACTACTGAATTGTACACTTAAAAATGGTTAAGATGGTAAGGTTTACATGTATTTTATTACAGTTAAAATTAAAAAGTTTTTAAAAAAATGAACTAAATAAAAGCTTTCCCAGTGGGAGAGTGGAGGTTATCTGATAAAGCACTCTCTAGAGGTGCCCCCGCTATGTCTGTGTCCTGGTGCCACTTGTCCCCAACATCTGTAAAGCAATACACTCTCTATGTAGACCTGGGCTCAAGATTGTCCACAATAAAGACCTCATTTTCCAGCTTCGGTTGCAGTCAGCGGTGGCCACACGATTACATTCTGGCCAGTTTGTCCTGTGGCTGCTGACAGAAATTGTAAGACATTACAATTTCTATATATTAAGCTGCTAAATTTTGGGGTAGTTTGTTCCTAGTGTAACTATTACAGTCACTCATCCACAACCCACCTTCGCAATGTCTTCCATATCTGTGACATTATTTACTTAATATTTTTTTAAAATTCACCAACTTTAAGCGTTAATCAAAGATACCTTTGATTAGCTTTACACCAAGGTGCAAATGGAAAACCAGTATCAATTCCATAAATAGAACTGAACTGTAAAAACGCTGGATACCTTTACTTGCTGAGGTCTATGAGGCCTGCCCTCTGTTAAAAAGGAAAAGTAAGGAGCCCTGTTCAGGTGGCTCAGCTGATTGGAGTGTTGTTGCATAATCAAAAGCCTGTGGGTTTGATCCCAGTCAGAGCACACACCTAGGTTGCAGGTTCAATCCCGTGTTGGGGAGCATACAGCAGGCAATTGATTGATATCTCCCTCTCTCTCTCTCTCTCTCCCCCCTTCCTCTCTCTCTGAAGTCAATAAATATATTCTAGAGTGAAGATTGAAAAAAAAGGAAGAGTAAGGAATGTTAGAGAGTGGGGAACAATACTATCTGTAGGAGACAGGGTAAATAAACTCAGCCACATGTACAGAAAAGAATACTATGCAGCTCTAAAACAGACTGTGGAGGTTCTCTGGGAACTGATATGCAATTGTCAGGCATATATTATGTTAATAAAGCAAGGTTCCAAATAGAGTATGTCAGCTTTTAGTTATTACAGTAAGCTGAATAATGATTTCCAAAAGATGTCTATGTTCCTGGAACCTATAAATATTACATTTCATGACAAAAGATGTGACGAAGTTAAGGATCTTGAGATGGGAAAATTATCCCAGATCACCCAGGTTGGCCTTAAATGCAATACACAGACAAAAGAGAAGGTGATGCAACCATAGAGGCAAAGATTGGAGTAATGGAGCCACAAGCCAAAGAATGCCTGCGGACACCAGAAACCGGAAGGAATAAGGAACAGATTCTTCCTTAGAGCTTCCCAGGGAATGCAGCACTGCCAACACTTTGATTCTGGCTAAGTAAAATTGATATGGACTGTGAGAGAATAATCCCTGTTGTCTTAAGTCATCAAGTTTGTTATATCAGTCACAGGAAACTAGTACAGTAATAAGGGGGGGGGGATGAACATATATTCAGATTTACTTGTATTTGCATAAAGAAACACTTGGAAGAACACATGAAAAACTAAAGAGGCCACCAGTGGGGAGGAGGTGGATGGGATGGACATAGGCGGGGATGGGAACAAGACTTCTCAGGCAAAAGGCAGACAGAGAGGGAAAGGGGGACGGGGAGGCAGCTGATGAAAGAGGACAGAAGGGCTGACTCAGAGAAGAGCTGTGGCTCCCAAAGATGAGAACCCCAGGGCCCACAGCCAGGAATTCTGCTTTCTGCAGTCCCTTCAACCTTGGTCTGGGATCCAAATGCTCTCACCAGCCTCATTCTGGACACACAAAGGAATCCAGTGGAGCAGTACTTCCCAACCCCTACGCTGGGGCCAAGACTACTCCATTACTGACTCTCTTCTTCCTTACTAACAAAACTCCAAGTTCATTTGAGGCCATAATAAGCCATGCAAAACACTGTTTCCAGCACTCCTTTTCAGCTAGGTGTGATGACATAACTTAAGTTCCGGTCAATGAATACTTCTGTGTTGTGTGAGACATCTGGGATGGTATCTTAAATGCGAAGGAGTTCTCAAGTGGAATCAGAGCATCTTTTTTAAAAAAATTCTTATTTATTTCATTTTTTAGACAGAGGGGAAGGGAGGGAGAAAGAGAGGGAGAGAAACATCAATGTGTGGTTGCCTCTCACATGCCCCTACTGGGGACCTGGCCCACAACCCAGGTATGTGCCCTGACTGGGGAATCGAACCTGTGCTGCAACCCTTTGGTTCACAGGTCAACGCTCAATCCACTGAGCTACAACATCTGGGGCTGGAATCAGAGCATCTTGAGGGGCAAAAAAAGATAGTGAATATCATTTTTCAAGAAAACCTCTTCCTAATTAGGTCTTGTTCACATTTTCTTTTGTTCCTCTGAATGGCGACATTGATGATGGGCAATAGCCCTCTCTAAAAATCTATTTTAAATGAACAGCCAGTGTCCTCTTTTTTTTTTTAATAGAATATTTTAGTCTTGTTGGTCTTACCTAGAGCACGGTGTAGCACACACTGCTAGAAGCTCTTCTTCCTTACTAACTCAAAATTTCTTCAGGGCTGTTAAATGCCCAGCTAAAAGACTACATTTCCCAGCCTCCTTTGCAGTTGGGGGCGACCAGTGATGAAGAACACAACCTTGGGACAAGTTCTTGAGAAGACTTTGTAAAGGGGGCTGACTCAGTTTGGAGTTGGTTCCTTTGTGCTCTTCCTCCTTTCCTTTTCTTCCTGCTGGCTGGGCACTGGCAGCCATCTTGGATGAAGCTATATGCTAAGGTTGACAGAACAGAAAAATAGGCCCCTCATCCCTGGCGGTTGTGGAAGCCTCCATACCAGTGCTGGCCAGCCAACCTCTGTACTTGTGTTATGTGAGAAAAATAAATTCTGAGGTAGACTGTATTACTGTTCAAAATATTTGCTGCCCTTCCCTACATGAAAATTACACATCTCTACTCCATTCACCTGAGGCTTGCCATAGACTTGTTTTGGCCAAAGCAGTGAAATGACATGGGCTGCTTCTAAATATACAATTTAGCAGGAACCCACCTCCCACAAGACCAGCAATAATCTATACAGGGTCAATTCCTTCATCCTGAGTCCTCGATTAAGATAGAGTAGGGCCACAAATGACCTGCAAAGGGCATAGTGGAAGCAAGAAATTAACCTTTCTTGTAATAAGGCACTGAGACTTTGAGTTCATTACTGTAACATAACCATGATGCTTCCTACACACCCCATAATTTGTTTAAGCCATTATTATTTCAGGACTTTGTTACTGCCAGCCAGATGACTTTCCTACCTGAGTCCTTCCCCTATTAGAGATGACTGCCATTTGTTCCTGAAGGCACCTAAAACAGAACTAATGTTTCCTTCGGCTGCTCTGCAGGCTTTGAAGGCAGCCACTTCCCTGGATATGTTTCACCTTGTTCCTACTAGTATCCATGCCCTCTCCTGAATCTGCTTTAGAAACTGCTCCTCACCCAACTTTTAGCTAAGTGGCTTCTGCAAGACTGACTCAGGGGTGGGCCTTGAGGTGGAAATGGACTAGTCTGTGACAGGAACAGCCTGGCAGCCACTACTGGGACTTAAACAACACAGACATAACCTGATATTTATAGTCACCTGGCTCCTAGGTACAGTTCTCATTGTTCTCATTATTATATGCAAAACACTTGGAACAGTGCCTGACATACAGTAAGTTATTGTTGTTGCTGTGAGGGAGGCAAGAGTGGAAGCAGGGAGACCAGCAAGCAGCTACCGCAGTGTCTTGGTAAGAGATGATGGCATGGCCCTGGGCTGGGTAGCTTGGTTGGTTGGAGCATCGTCCTGATGTGCCAAAGCTGTGTGTTTGATCCTCCGTCAGGGCACATACAAGGAGCAGCCAATGAACACATAAATAAATGGAACAGCAGGTAGATGCTTCTTTTTCTCTCAGAGAGAAAGAGAGAGGTGATGGCAGGCTGGACCATACTGTGACAGAAGTGGTCACGCTGGGAATGTGAGTTTTTAGAAGTTTCCTACTAGTTTAGTTAGGATTTCTCAATTTGCACGTATAACAAAATTGCCAAAGTGTTAGAGGTTTTGTTGTGATTGTCGCAGGATGGGAACGTGTTTGGGGGGGAAAGTCAAAGGATGAGTTAATAAACTAGATTGGAGGCAACGGTGTTAAAGAAAAGAAAGGATTATAGATGATGCCCAGCTTGTGTGTTTAGTTCTTCAGTGTTGACCCCTTGCTTATCCTTGAGTTATGTCAGGACAGGAACGAGATCTGTCAGGGTCCTTTGTGTCCAGCAGGGTGAAATGCTGAGAATAACGTCTCTTCACTCTGCTAACCCACTTCTCGAGACTGCAAGCTGGGCCAGGTGCCAACAGAGGCATTTTACCTTAGGGCCCCGCTTCCTGCAAACCCCATCCCATTATTGTGGTCACTTGTAGAACCTCACAGGGCGGTTGTCAACTCCCAGCAGGCCGGCAGTTTTGGAGCAGTTCGGAGCTCACCAGTACTTGAGCATAGCTGTCCAGTCCTGTCCTTTTTCCCAGTGTGCAGCCGGAGTTTGGTGGTCTCCCGGAGCCGCCGAACCCCGCCCCGCCCGCGCGCTCTCCTCCTGCCCTACATGAGGAGCCGTAGCACGTCGTCACGTGCCTCGGTAGGGACCAGAGCTCCAGTATACTCTCCAGCCGGGTTACCACAGCTACTCCGTTAGTCACAGGGGAAAAGCAGTGCGTCTGCTCTTAGTCACCTGAACCTTATCACAGGTTCCGGGAGAGGTGGAGTCACGGCGTGTCTGAGCCTGCGTTAATTCGTCAGTCTGTTTCGGCTCCACCCTAGGTTACATCCGGGAGACTGCCCACTGCGTTGCTGGTTGCCCTGGGGCGGCTTTGGTCTTAGTCACGTCAAAGTTAAAACCAGTATGTTTCAGTGAACGATGAAAACGCAGATCGGACGTAAAGCGCCACTACTTCTTGAATGCAGCTGTGGCCCCACCCCACCAACACTCTGCTCCGCCTCTTAACCCTCATTGGTCAAAAGCGCAGCCCGGCAGCCCTGAAATTGGCCAGACCAGCAGCTACTGCATCCAATGGGTGGCGGCGTTAGGTTTCCCGCGGCTGTTCGTTGTTAGATAGCGTCGTGGGGGCGGAGGCGGTTGAAGAGTGTAACGGTCACCCGGCTCCAGTGCGACCATGGCGGCCTTGGGGCTTGGAGGCTGTGCGCGGAACGATGCAGTCGAGATGCTGCCATCTGTCATGGCGGGAATTCCAGCGCGGAGGGGCCAGTCCTCCCCGCCCCCCGCTCCAGCGCTCTGCCTCCGTCGGCGGACGCAACTCCCGGAGGCGCCCGAGGACACAGTGCAGAACCGGGTGAGGAGCCGACTGTCCTACCCTCTCCAGGTCCTTCCCTTAAATCTTTGGCCCCGCTTTTATCAGCTCCCGGCTTTTGGCTCTCTGGCGCAGTCGCTCCCCTAAGCCCCGCCCCTTTAGTCGAGGCTCCTCCCACTTTCCCGTTTCCTCCTCTCCCGGGTACTGCCAGTCATTCGTAGCCCCACCTCTCAGACCCTGGTCCCACCCTCAGCCCTTGGAGTATTCCTGGGTTCCGCCCTGGGTGCCCCTTTCCTGCTTGCGTACCCCTTCAACCTTGACACGCCTCTCTGGGCCCTTCCGTTTTTGCTGACCTCGCCCCGGCTATGTCTTTAGGGTCCCGAGTCTTACCTGCCCCAACTCTCCCTCGACTCTTCCCTGCCTTCCCTCACCCCCTGCCTTTTCTTTCCTTCTTACTTACCAAGGCGGGATTCTTATTCCTTGTCGCCAACTCAAATTATGGAGAGGGTGTGAGTAATTGTAAAATCTCAGCAGCGCTGCGTAGGGGGAGGGTTTACTGAAGTCCTGAGACACAGAAACAAAGGAGATGATATTAGAGTAAGTGGAGGGAATTTCATTACCACAGCAGCAATTTTAAAAATTGTTCTCCAAGTCCCTGAGCCACAAAGTATGCTTTTATAAAATGGAGGTAACAATAACCATACTATGGAGTTGCGGTGAGATGAAATGAAATTGTGAGTATGACTTGCTTGACACAGAGTCAGATAAAGGATGGATACGTGGAAGCTGCTTGTGGATTCCTTCTGCACTCTGTTTATATCACCCGCTCCTGGCTGGAAGACCCTGGGCAAGTGGCCCCTGCCCACCTCTCTGGTGTACCTCCCTCATTCTCATTCTGAAAAAGGTTAAGTGAGGATTAAAAAAATTTTTGTTTTAAAAGGATGAGTCTCACTGTCCTGCTGTCTGTTTTCCTGAGCCACCAAGCTCTTTCCCACTTCCTAGCCTTTGCATTTGGTGAGTCCTCAGTCTGTGCCCTTTGCCTCAGTCTACCTGGCTGGCTCCTCTTCCCCCAACTCTTAGACTGATTATCTCTAACATAGAGGCTTTGAACTCCAGCCTAACACAAACACCTACCTTAATCTCTCACCTGTCTCCCTATACTTCGTAGCCTTTTATCTTGTATGTTTCTGAAAGGGTCTTGTCAGCTGTAAACTTTCTATAATGTAGAGGAATAACGATGGCAATTTCAGAGAGGCAGTATAGCAAGTTGGGTAAGAGCACAGCCTCTGGACCCAGACTGCCTAGGCGTAAACCTTAAACTATTCTTCCTGTTATGAACTTTTCTGTACCTCAATTTCCTCATCCGTAAAATTAGGATAATAGCGTAAATATTCCCTTATAGAGTATTTGTGAGGATTAAGTGAGCTCACATATCTTAAGCATTTAGAACAATACCTGGTACATTGCAAAACTCTTATTAGTAACATAATCATACTGCTGTGATTGTGTATTTTGGGTAATTGATGTCTTTTATTTATTTTCCTTGTTTGGTGGTGCAGAGTCCACCTGGCTTGCAAAAGACGTAGTCTAGAAATGATCACTTATCCTAATGCCCAGTAGTGCTGATTGACAGATTAAAAAAAAAAAATGAGTGCCATTGCCTGGTTGCTTGGGTTAAAGTCTTGGGAGTGCTCCTTGTTGGATGGGAAACCCCTCTGAGCCTCTGTTCCCCATCTGTAAGATGAAGATGATGTGGAGTGACCAAAGCACAGGGTTAGTTATTATTAAATAAGTCAACACAATCATAGGTATTTGAACAGTGCCTGGCTCCAGGTTAATGCTCAATAAATGTTAGCTATTATTGTCCCATATTTGCCTTGCATTTCTGAGGCCAGGGACTTGCTTGAGAATGTTTTACTTTATAATAATTAGAAACTAGTGCAGCTGGAGTGGCTCATTTGGTTGGGCCCCAGCCTGCAAACCCAGAGGTCACGGATTCAATTCCAGGTCAGGGCATGTGCCTGGGTTGTGGGTTCGGTCCCCAGTCAGGGTGTCTACAGAAGGCAGCAGATCGATGTTTCTCATCCATATCAACGTTTCTCTCTCTCTTATCCCCTCTGCCTCTCTTTAAAATAAAAAATTAAAACAAATTATTAATTAGAAACTAGTCTTTTCAAAATATGAAGATACCGCAATTCTGTAAGTCCATACTCTAAATTGTTTGATCAACCTTGATGGGGACTGGTCTATTTAACTTACTTTGCTTAGAGAGTTTTTCAATTTAAATGTGATCATTCACTTGTTTTTTACTTGTTGAACCAATAGGTGAGAAATTTGATGAGGGAGTGGAGAGTGTCCATTTTTGCTCACTGCTGTCTCTCCTTCCCTCCAGGGCCCAAAGTTCTGGCTTTGGAGCCAGACTACCTGGGTTTGTATCCCCACCTTGCCACTCTGCTGATGTGGGATCTTGGACCCCAATGTCCTCATCTGTAAAGGGGGGCTGATAATAGTGCCTTTTTCTTTAGTTTGATGTGAGGTTTCAAGTCTTTCGTCCACATGAAATCCTTAGAAATTTATTCAAAGATCACCTTCTCAGTGAGGCCTTCTCTCTTTCCCCTGTGCTTCTAATTCCCTTCCTTGCTTTGTTTTTCTTCCTTTTTTTCTTTTAATTTTCACCCAAGGATATAGTTATTGATTTTAGAGATAGAGGAGAGGAGAGAGAGAGAGACATTGATGTGAGAAAGCAACATCAGTTGGTTGCCTGCTGTATGTACCCCGACTGGAGATCCAGCCCATGAACTTTCGGTGTATAGGATGGCGCTGCAGCCAGCTGAGCCACCCGACAGGGCTGCTTTGTTTTTCTTTATTGCTCTTATCATCACCTGATATCTATTTTGCATATATTTTCCTGCTTATTTTCTTGGAATATCCTCCATCGCATCACCACCAGAATGTGAGCTCCAGAGGGGAAGGGATTTTTTTGTATGTTTTCCTCACTGTTCTGTGTCCTTCACCTGGCACTGTATATTTTTCAAAGGACTGTTGAGGAGAACAAGGGTTGACTGGTGGTGGATGACTGCAGAAGCTTGGTGAGTGTATGCAATGTAACAGGAACAGAATGTGTGGCTGAGGTGGCCATGCCATATGGGGCCTGCTGGGGCAGGTGCTTTTGACTTGGGCGTTTTCCCTACAGGTGTCACTGGAGAAGGTGCTTGGCATCACAGCCCAGGATAGCAATGGCCTAACCTGTCATCCAAACACAGGCCACGTGGCTTACCTAGCAGGGTGAGTGATAGATGGGCCTCAGCTTTTCCATCTGTAGAATGCAGATAATGCTGCCTATTTCTGAGGGCTGTGGAGAAAATTCCATGGCATTTTGAAAGCCTTATTGTGACTACAGGTGGGAGGTGGCAGTGATTATGGGAAAGACAGCCTGGATTTGTGTCCCACTTCCACCATGTGCCCCCCTCTGAGCCTCTGCTTCTATGTCTAGAAAACAGAAATAGTGATACCTTTCTCTTAGATAGTTGAAAGTACTGAAGGACATTCCACAGCTGTTTATTCCAAAAATACTGTCTAGCCTGACACTATTCTAGGTGCCAAAGGAAAACCCCTCAACTCCTGCAGGACAGGGCAGACCCATGGTCATTTCTGATGAACATTATCTCTTACTGAGCCTCAGGGAAGTAAGCAGTCTAGGACAGAGAACAAGGGTGGGCTCTTGAATCTGACAGGTATAGATTCACATCCCCACTCTGTGCCAGACCTACTGGGTAACCATGGGCAAAGGACTTCCCCTCTCAGCCTTCAGTTTCCTCCTTTATAAAATGGCACTAAGATTCCTGACTTTACCTGGCAGTTGTAAGGATTTAAAGAAGTCATACACGTAAGTATTAACCCAGGGCCTGGCAGGATGGTTACCTCAGAGGAAGTGTTTGTTTCTATTTAAGAATTTATTTAAACAATAATGTGAAGTGCCTTAGAATTCTCAGCATAGACACTGGAGGAGGAGGTGAACAACAAGAATCTTCTGCTCAGAGGGAGCCTTGTTTATGTGTGGGCTCTCTTCTGTTGGGAACAGAATATCCCTGGACCCCAATACCCTCCTCAGTTTGGACACATCTTCTTTCTCCCCAGCTGTGTGGTGGTGATTTTGGACCCCAAGGAAAACAAGCAGCAGCACATTTTTAACACTGCCAGGTAAGCTGGGGCCTGAGCATGGGCAGGGGTGCGACTGTGGAAACACTCATGGTTGGATGACTCCCTCATTCACTCACCCATCAGTTTGAGAACATTCAACAAGTTTCTCCTGTGTGTTAGGTACTGTCCCAGGTGCTGGAGACACAGCAGTGAACAAAAGAGAATCTCTGATCTCTGTAGAGCTGACAACTCATCAGGGGAGACAGACTAAGCCAATTGGCTCGTAAACCCACTGTGACCACTGCTATGGGGGAATGATGAGGGATGTGTCAGGGCATATTTATAGGCACAGGGTAGAGGAGAAGCCATACCGAAGGGTTCAGGAAATGCCTCCCTGAGGCTGACACCTGAAGGAACTGAGGTGGGGATCCATGCGAAGATGACGGGAGAATGTTTCAGGCAGAGGGGACAGCAGAGCAAAGGCCTGGGAAGGATAAAGAATCTCAGGTCGTTTGAGAAGCAGCCAAGGACCCATATGCCTGGAGTGGAGGAGTGGCCGAAGGGGAGATGAAGGTGGAATGGGCAGAAGCCACCTCACATGGGCTTGGGGCGGGGGGTTGTCTACTGATTGCAAAGAGAAGCTACTGCAGTGTTATTATAGACCAGGGATATACTTTCCACACCCCAAACTTCCAGCACCCTCAATCTCCCTTTCCTGTTTTATTTTTCTCCACAAAATGTACTCCTTTCTCATATGCCATCTAATTTCCTCACTGATGGTACTCACTGTCTGCCTTCTTAAGAGTGAGCTCTCTGAGGGAAGGGGCTTTCTCTTAGTGAATTTCTATGTCCGTTTCACCTAGAGCAGTATCTAGGTGAATGAATGCATGAATGTGATTTAGAAAGATCCCTCTAGCTGCCAGTTTATTTGGGGAAGGCGCTTGGCCCTAGGTAGGCCCAAGCTGGTGCCCAGGGGTCTGCCTTGGGGCTGATTGATCACTGTGTCATCTGGCAGATGGCATGGAAATGGTCTACTCTCAACCACTGATAGGTCTGGCTGAGGTGGTGTGGTCAGAGTAGAAGTTTTCACCCTGGCTGCATTTCAGAGTCACCAGACCCCTGGCGCTTACTCCCAGAGAAGGCTTAATCATTGGTCTGTAGTGAGGCCTCAATCTTGGCAACTTTAAAACTTTTGATATTGAAATAATTTTAGACTTAAAAATAGTACAAAGAGTATGTGTGTACCTTTTACCCATGTTTCCCAAATATTAACATTTTACAACGTTTGCTTTATCATTCTCTGTCCATATATGTAATATTTTTTTTTAATCATCTGAGAGTGAGTTGTAGACATGACATCCCTGTATCTCTAAGTACTTCGGCTTGTATTTCTGGAAAAAAAAAATGACATGGTCCTTCAACTACAATACATTCAACAATATCAGGAAATTAAAATTGGTACATCACTACCATCTACTCCTCATTCAGATTTTTACCGTTTGTCCCAAAAATGTCCTTTATAGCAAAAGAATTCTGTCCAGAATCATGCATTGGGTATCATTGTCTCTTCGTTCTCCCTCAGTCAGAGGCAGTTTCTCCAGCTTTTCTTGACTTTTGTGACCTCAACACTTTTGAGGATTACAGGCTAGGTATTGTAGAATGTGCCAACATCTGGGTTTGACATTTTCTCATACGTAGATTCAGTGTCTGCGTCTTTGGCAGGAACACTAAAGGGATGCTGCATTCTGCTCAGTACATTCTGTTAGGAAGTTCATGATGGTAACCTCTCCCATGACTAGTGGTGCTCAGTTTGAGCCCTTGGTATAGGTGGTGTCTGCCAGGCTTCTCCACTGAGAAGCCTCTTTGTCCCTTTGTGATTAGTGAGTATCTTAGGGGGAGCTTCTCTGAAACTTTGCAGATATTACCCTGTTTTCACCAAACTTTTCCTCACTAGTCTTAGCATGGCTTTGAAATTTTTAAAAAGCTCCTCAGGGAATTCTGATCGCAGCCAGGACTGAGAACCTCTGGCCTAGAGTCCAGGGCTCTGCCCTGTCTGATTAGGTAACCTTGGGGAAGGGACTTCCCTGTATTGAAGTTCTCGTCATCTCAAATCTGGCTAATGAGAATTCTGACTTCATTGAATATATGTGAAGAATCAGTGTACTGATGACCATATAGCGTTTGGTGGAGGGCTGGGCACAAAGCCAAGGCACATGGCAGTCAGGTTAGGAGTACTGCAGACTATAGAAAACCCCACAACAAACATGGTTTAAACACAAGGGCATGCTTCTTCCTGCATGTAAGTCTGGAGGTGGGCACCTAGGAGGCTGGTGTCTCTGTGAACCTTAGGGACCCCACCTCTGTCTTTCAGTTCCACCATGCTTATTGTGAGGCTTCTGTTCTTGAAGTCACCACTTGACCGAAGATGGAGCCCTGGCTGTCATGTCCTTTTTTCAGAACGGGAACAAATAGGGAGCAGGGCAGAATTGTCTTTGAAAAGCTCTTCTGGAAATTGCACACAGCACCTCTCATTGGGCAGCCTAAGTCATGTAGCTGTACCTGTTAGCTACAGGAGAGGTGAGGAAATGTATTCTAGCTGGGGACTTTGCCATCCCAATTAAAATTGGTATTCTATCAGTAAGGAAGAAAGGGCGAGTGCCTATTGGGTAGGCAGTTCACCTTGTCTGCTGCTGTAGGAGCAATGGGAAGCCACCGGAGGCTTGAGTTGATGATGATAAATGTTCTAGGAGATTGTCAAAGACTTACTCAGAGGCATTTACTTATCTGCATACCAGTTTACTCGTGTGAGGGAAATGATTACTAGATTGTTAAGGAACACATGTAAAAATAGCATTAAAAGAAAGAGGAGAGGAAAAAACAATACAGTGTGGGGACAGTGAAACTTGCTGCCAAAAAACTTGTAAATTAGTCTGGTCATCAGTCGTTGTTCAGGCTATCTGGGAGTATCAGAGAAAAACGTGTTGGCTGTTAATAATGGGTTTTCGAGAACACCTTGAGTGATTAGCAGTGCAGCACATGCTGCCGCTGTCTCAGTGTGATGTCTGCCAGGGTCCTTCCTTCAGCAGCACCTCCATAGTTAGGCCAGATCTGTGCCATTTCCTACATCTGAATTTCTTAGGGTTATAGGGCTTGTGGGTCTTAGGAAGCCCACTGCTGCAGAGGGAGAGGAAGGAGGGTCCCCATTCAGAGGTGTCGACCCCATTTGAGTTTGGAGTTTTAGGGCAAGAGTGACCTTTGCTTTTACAGAACCCCATTTCCCTATGCTATTGCCCCCTTCTCCTAGCAGCAGGGAATGCAGGATTGCTGAGCACGCTGGCAACGTTGGCTCTGTGGGAGCTGCTGGTGCTCGCTTCTCCTGGCTTCTCCCAGGCTTGGGAGTGAGGAGTGGGCAGAGTGCTGTGAGCACAGCCAGGCTAGGGTCTGGCAGCCCATCCTTTAGTAGAACCAGTGATCAACCCATTTCCTTGCCCTCAGGAAGTCTCTGAGTTCTCTGGCCTTCTCCCCTGATGGGAAGTACATAGTGACGGGGGAGGTGAGTTGTGATCATGATTGAGTAGGTGGGGAGGGGTCTTGGGGCCATTCCTCTGTCCTCACCAGGCCTGGGAAGTCCCTGGAATGGCTCCTTCCTGGGCCAGAACAGCCTTGTGGCAGATGGGGGAGGTGACTTTTGGGTACATCCTGGGGCAATGCCAACTTCATCCCTGCCAGCCCCTCTAGCCCTGCCTGGCATAGAACCCAGCAGCAGTAACAGCCCCACCTTCCCTAGAATGGGCACAGGCCTGCTGTGCGAATCTGGAATGTGGATGAGAAGAGTCAGGTGGCGGAGATGTTGGGCCACAAGTGCGGCGTGGCCTGTGTGGCCTTCTCCCCCAATATGAAGCACATTGTGTCCATGGGCTCCCAGCACGACATGGTTCTCAACGTCTGGGACTGGAAGGTGAGCTGACTGGTGGGTGTGTGGGAAGGTAGCCAGCTGCTGGAGCATCCTGAGTCTCAGGCTTTGGAAAAAACTAAATGAGATAACTTGGTAAAGTGCTCATTCATCTAGCAAGTAGTTTTTGAGCACCTCATCCCTGTTTTAGGCACTTATTGAAGGGCATATGACAAGTTCTCACCTAGTGGAGTAGATAATTATTTTTATATTGAGTGGCTGTGACCCTCAACTTCTCTGTGGGTCTGTTTCCTGATCTGTGAAATGGATATTATGGTATCCACGTGGTTGAATTGTGAGACTTCAGTGAGTTGACATGGAACACTGGACTCTGGAATAGCTGGGGGAGGACTTGGAGTCGGCAGAAGTAGGTACCAAGTCCTGATTTTGTTTATAACTTGCTATGTGACCTTGAGCACATGATATCCCCGCCTCTGAGCATAGCAGAATGGGAGGAGAAGCACCTCCTTCATAGAGCTATTGAGGGGATTCTGTGAGTTACCCTGTGAAGGGCTCAGCAGGGCCCAGGGTGAGAGCCCTCTCTATGGCAGCCATGGGCGTGTTATTCTACCTCCCAGCCGTGGCTGTCCTCAACAGCATGCGTGGGCTGTAGAGCTTGGACTCTTAGGGAGAGCCCTGGAACTTACTCTTACATGGGAACCAGCCTCAGTCTCCTCTGTAGTGGAAATAAGAGTGCCACATGTAGGTTCTCCCATAGAGTAGCTTACTGGAGAGACCAAAGAAAACAGGCTTGGAGTCGGGGAGCGTGGGGAGATATGGGGCTAAGGGCAAAGGCTGAGAGCAGTAGTCCAGTGAGGTGGGTGCTGGCATGAACTTTTCTGTAATGATTCTTCCAGAAAGATGTTGTGGTGGCCTCCAACAAGGTATCGTGCAGGGTCATTGCCCTCTCTTTCTCAGAGGACAGCAGCTATTTTGTCACAGTTGGTAACCGGCATGTGAAGTTCTGGTTCTTGGAAGTGTCCACTGAAGCAAAGGTAAGTTTTTGTCTCTGCCACCTCCCCCCGGCCCAGGGAGTAACTGTCAGGGGCAGTGTGGACTCCTGTTTCTACCTGAGATGTGAGGGCAGTGGTGTCAGAGACTGCCTGGCCTCTCAAGGGTCTGACTTCTGCCTCTGACCTGCTCTCCAGGTGCTTACTGGCAGGCCCTGCTAGAAAATCTCCCCATCGCATTCCCCTCCTCCCCCGACCCTGGGACCAGACCTCGTTCCTGGACTGCTGCCCTCTAACCACCCTGCCTAGAACTGTGTTCCATTTTTTCTTCCCTCCTCCTCCACTTCAAGGAGTTTCTTAGATTCCTCCTGTTTAGTTGTTTTGTTGCTCTGGTCATGAGAGATCCATCAGGACATTGTTGGGATCTAGGCTATGTGGACATTGTCTCACTGTGCCCTGCTGTGCTTCCAGGTGATGGGGACGGTGCCCCTCATAGGGCGCTCAGGTATCCTGGGTGAACTGCACAACAATGTCTTCTGTGGTGTCGCTTGTGGCCAGGGCCAAATGGCAGGCAATACCTTCTGTGTGTCCTACTCGGGTCTCCTCTGCCAGTTTAATGAAAAGAGGGTGCTGGAGAAATGGATCAATCTGAAGGTACCCAACCTTTCTTCTGTCAATGGGGGAAACACTCTTTCCATGATGTGGTCTCCTGGGATACTCAGGAGTCTTTCTGCCGGGTAGTTGATCACCCCAACCCTGGGTTTGACTTCAAGTTCCGCTTGTACAACTCTGGTGAATGACTTTCACTCTTTGAGCCTCAGTTTCCTGCTCTGTAAAAGTGAAAACATTGCTGCCTACCTTACAGAGTCCATAAGGGAGTCACATGAGATGATATATTAGGTAGGGCATTTCACACAGTGCTTGGTACCCTGTAATGGGGTCATGAGGTCAAGGTTACAATGGCTTTCCTCACTGTTTGATTCAGTTCACATTTCTCTTCTTCATTGAACCCTCTCGCCTAGTAGGACAACTGCATTTTAAAAACTATATAGTTAAAAATATCATTAATTTAATCATTTTCAGTCAAAAAAAACTATACCAAAAACAGCATTTTAAATCAAAGTATCAATAAATTGCAGGACCACTTTCCTTCAGGATCTGAGGATTTGAGTCCAAGCTATTTCCTATTCTCAGATTTGGATGCCCATTTGGCTGTCATGCTTCTGTTTTCCCTCCTTTTTCTGTTCCTGCTCTGGTGACCCCTCCAGAGCTCGCCTTTAGGGTTAATGGCATGGTGTCAGGTGAATGGAAGAATTCAGAGTTTATTCTGTCTTTCCTAGTTTGTCTGTCTGTCTGTTTTTCTTGTTTGAATCCTCTTGCTAGAACTCATCCAGCTTTGAAGCATGTCAGAAGCTTTTGACAGAGAGATGTGTAGCTCCTGAGCAGTTGTCATAAATGACTCATAAATTAAGTCTGTAGATTTGGAAAAACTCCGCTAATCTGTGTCCAGAGTCCTGGTACGTCTTGCTCCTCTACCTACATGTCAAGGCAGGACAGGCAGTCCTTCCTATATACAGTAACTTTTTTCTATGCTACTTTGAAGTATAATCTCAATGAAGTTGTTTTTAAGCAACAGGGAATAAAATTGAAGCCCAAAATTTAACCCTGTTACTATAAGTGTCCTATCTGAAGTTATGGTCTACTGAATAGATATTTTCCACCCACAGCTGAATTCCTCTGTAGGAAGCAATGACAGCTCTATCCTAATCTGTGCCTCTGTCTCTCTGCTGGCACGTTTCCATCAATAGTGACCTTACACTATATCTGATTTCAGAAACCTTAAAATTTACTAAGATGGCCTTCTTAGATCCAAGAAACCGTAAGGCTTCTCTGGCGGCCCAAGGCTGCTGTTCTGTCAGTCCCCATGTCCCTGAACTGGGCCACATGAAGCACAAAGTCCATTTGGGTCCCTTTTGCCCCCACAGGTCTCACTCTCGTCCTGCCTCTGTGTCAGCCAGGAGCTCATCTTCTGCGGCTGCACAGATGGGATAGTTCGCATCTTCCAGGCCCACGACCTTCACTACCTCGCCAACCTGCCCAAGCCTCACCACCTTGGGGTGGATGTGGCCCAGGGCCTGGAGCCCAGGTACTGCCCAGCAGGGGGAGGGAGAGGGGTCCACCCAGTGTCTGTCAACTGGCATGCATCCACGCTTCCAGATCCAACTACATAACCAGCCGTTGGCAAGAAGCAGGATACAGCTATAATCAGGCAGCAACATTTCTGTCCCTGTGAAGTCTTCAGTCTAGTGAGGGAGCTTGATGATAAACAATATTTGAAAGTACACAAATAAGATGATTTCAGATAGTCATAAATGCTTGGGGTTGGGGCTATATTGTTTGGGTGACCAGGGGAAGACTCTCTAGTGAGAAAGAGTCAGCTGTGTGGAGAACTGTGTCGTGATAGCAAGTGGAAAGGCCTTAAGGGAACAGCACATTGGGCCTGGTGTGTTGAAGGAACACCAATGGGCTGTGTGGCTGGAGCCCAGCGTGCCAGGGGAGGGGATGGAGTGTGTGCCGGGGCGGGGAGAATTGATGGAGGCTGGTGGGAGGAGCGTGTAGTCTATTCTAAGGTCCATGGGCAGCTACTGGGGATTTGAGCCACTGGCATCTTATGACCGGGCTTTGAGCATTAGATCCCCCTGACTGCCATGTCGAGAGTGGAAGGGCTGTGCTCTGACATGTTTTCCCTTTGTTGTCATTTTGGGGGTGCTGGGGAGCTACCTAACCAGGGGGTGCTGAGTGCCTGGGGTGGCCTCTTTGTAGATTGCTGGACACTACCTCCTGAGTGCCTTTTCTGATAGCCTAGAGGGGGCTATTGGGTGTCTCAGAGGAAAGGGAGGGTGGGACAGTAACCCACAGACAGTGGTTTGTTGTAGCAGCCAGGCTGCCCAGCTCTGCCAGCTTCTGCTTTGTGCTATGTGGCCTCAGGCAAGTCAGTGTATCAGCTTGTGCTTCTCTTTCTTCCTCTGTAAAATACAGTACCTACCTCTCCTTGAGGTTGTGGGGATTCAGTACAGAGAGCTCTTCGCTTGGCTCACAGTAGGTTCTCAGTGAGCTGTAGCCTTTGTAGGGAAGCACCGGGCAAGGGGACGACTCCCCTGCTCCCTTGCACAGAGATTTTTGCTCATGTGTGGTAGAGCCCATGCGAGAGGAGGCCTGAGGTATGTGCCCATTATCCTTCCATGCTCAGAGAGAGAGGACAGAGCTTGGGTTGGATGGGGGGAGAAGAATACTAACAGGAGTTGAAAGTTCAGATGCTCTTGGGGGCCAAGCGGAAGCTTTCATTTTACAACTTCAGTATTAGAAACAAAGCAAAGGAAGAGGGAAGAGGGAGAAGTGGAGTTGAAGTGGCAGAGATGGACCACCGTGGCATTGACATGAGGTAGCTCAAGTGCCACCACAGCCAGCTGTTATTACCCACAGTGACACTGATGGTGATGGATGACCTGTGTTGCCTTGTTAGCTTCCTCTTCTGCAGGAAGGCAGAAGCAACCTACCCGGATACAGTGGCGCTGACCTTTGACCCCATCCACCAGTGGCTGTCCTGTGTGTATAAGGACCACAGCATCTATATCTGGGATGTTGAAGACATCAACAAAGTAGGCAAGATGTGGTCGGAGCTCTTCCACAGCTCCTATGTCTGGAACGTGGAGGTGAGCCCCTCTCTTCCTCCTCTGCCCTTGCTCAGCCGTCATTTGAAGAAAGCTTCTGAAGAGTTTGGGGAACACATTAAACCATTCCTTCAAAATAGACTCCAGCTATGTGCCAGGTGCTGTTCTAGGTGCTAGGGACACAACTGGGAAGGAAACTGATGAAAGTCCTTCCATCATGGAGCTCACATTTGGGTGGAAAGGTAAACCCATAAACAATAAATATAAAACATGGTAAGTAGCAGCACCTCTCAGAAGAAAAATGAAGCATAGTAGGGGAAAGGGGCCCAAGGGTGCTTGCTATTTTAGAGAGGAGAGTGGTCAAGGAAGACCTCTCTAAGGACATGACTTTCAAGCAGAGACCGGCAGGAAGTGAGGGGGTGAGAGGCATGTGACTTCTTGGGAGAGCAGCAAGAGCAAAGAACCTGTAGCAGGAGTGTGCGTATCTCAGGCAGCCTTCTGTGGA
The DNA here is from genome assembly GCA_004026545.1 of Mormoops blainvillei. NCBI lineage: Eukaryota > Metazoa > Chordata > Mammalia > Chiroptera > Mormoopidae > Mormoops > Mormoops blainvillei. Next base: position 241,494 of record PVJD01000331.1, read on the forward strand.
GGCCGTTTGTGTTGTTTAGTGCTTTTTCATGTAAGTACTGAGGTTTTTCTTTTCTGAGAACGAATCTGTGGGGATTTTTTATTCTCTAAAGCTGTTCTAAGTACTCCTTGCAGATTGGACAACTGATGGAGAAAGAATTGTATTCTTTTTTTTTTTCCTGAAACTTTCTTCCTAAAAGGATGTTTGTCCTGGAGAATTTGTTTTCAGTGTCCCGATTTAGAATTGGGAAAGATAACTTTTTTTTTTTTAAAGATTTTATTTATTTATTTTTAGAGAGAGGTGAAGGGAGGGAGAAAGGGAAAGAAACATCAACTGGTTGCTTCCATAAGTGCCCTGACTGGGGACCAAATGTGCAGCCCAGGCATGTGCCCTGACCTGGGATCCAACCAGCAACCTTTTGCTTTGTAGGATGCCGTCCAACCAACCGAACCACACCCGTTAGGGCAGAATTGGGAAAAATAACTTAAACCTTCTGATGGCTTGAATCCATCAGCCTTCTTGGATCTGATGCTTTTGTTGATAACACTTTTGTCACTTAGCAAGGATGTTTTTAAAATAACTTAAAAATTTATATATAAATATATTCTCCTTGGAAAAAATGTGAAATATTACAAATAAAGCTAAAGTCTTTCTGATCACCTCCCCAGCCCGCAGCCTTGCTCTCTCTCACCCTCACCTTTGTTGTCAGTTTTTTGTGTTTTTTCGGTTCATTTTCTTTATATCTATCTGTTATTTATTTATATAATTTTATTTTACTTATTATATAATTCTGTATATAATTATATCATGTATATATACAACTAAAATATGTGTGGAATGGTCTTTTTAGGATCTTTTTTGTCAATTCTAGAAAAATTCTCAGCCAGTACATATTTAAGAATTGCCTCTGCCCCATTCTCTCTCTTTTTCTGTAATTCTTATGTCCTGTCTCTATCCTTTATTTTTAAATTTCATTTATTTGTTCCTAAAAGATCTTATTTATTTTTAGAGAGGGGAGAAGAGTGGAGGAAAGAAAGGGAGAGAAACATCAATGTGACAGAGAAATATCAGTCTGTTGCCTCTTGTACGCATCCCAACAGGGGACTGAATCCACAACCCAGGCATGTGCCCTGACCAGGAATCGAACTGGCAGCCTTTTGCTTTGTGCAATAATACCCAGCCAACTGAGCCATACTAGTCAGGGCCTGTCCTTTATTTTTAAAGATAAAACAGAGAGTTAAAAGAACCACACAAAACATAAAAAGCTACTGTTGTTAGCATCTGTTGATGCTCAATACCTAGATCCATTTATTCATTGGGGGTTGCAATATGGTGATATTCTATCATTTCTTTTTATTAGTTGAACCACTTATATGAAGAGATACTTCCCCTCAGCTACCATTTGGTCACACCCAGTGGTCCAGTTCATATAGGAAAGGCAGGATAAATGCTTGATTCTTTCCCTTTATATACCAGTTTTCAAGATAATAAATTGGTTCCCTGTCCTCTAAAGGTAACTAGTTGTTTTTATTTAATATCATCATAAACTCATATGTTAGATATATTTTAATCCTTTGCAATTACTAACATTATTGGAGCTCAGATTACCCCATCTTTGGCCAGTGGGAGCCTCTTCAACGTAGCTCCTGAGTCCTGTGGACATGACCCTAATAGTCCTTCATAGATACCTTGCTATCTGAGATGACCAGATGCTCTAGCCTCATCTTGTACATTTCCTGTCCTAGTCCTGGAATCAGCCATTTTTTAAAATAAAGATTTTATTTATTTATTTTTAGAGAGAGAGGAAGGGAGGGAGAAAGAGGGAGAGGAACATCAATGTGTGATTGCCTCTTACGTGCCACCCACCGGGGTCCCCACCCGCAACCCAGGCGTGTGCCCTGACTGTGGTTTGCAGGCTGGCACTCAATCCACTGAGTCATTCCAGGCAGGGCAGCCATTTCTTGGAAAAACCCTTGGGTTTTGTTGTATGTGTGTGTGTGTGTGTGTGTGCAGTTCGAATTGGTATTTCAAAGTCACAATCTGGGTGCTGGCAAAGGTCATAGCTATTGGATTAATCCTTCCAGGATTCTAGTTCTTAAAAAACATAGGGGGTGATGGAATTAGAATATCCCCAGTAAATCATTTACTTATTCTCACGTTATGTATACAGTGGTCTAAGAATGAAAGTTATTTTAAAAACAGTTAAAACAGGATTTTTTGCATGTATTCTCTCTTCTCCCCCAGTTTTTAAAAGAATTATACTGTATCTATGTGATGTGATCATGTAGCTATTATTTACTATATTCTCTCCCTTTTGACCCCATTTATTTGGGGGGGGGGAGTATAAGTGTACATATATATTGTGGTAAAATACACATACCATAAAATTTACCATTTAAATCATTATAAAATGTATAATTCAGTGGTATTTAGTACATTCACAGTGTGCAACGATCACTGCTACCTAGTTTTGGAACATTTTCTTCACCCCTGAAGGAAACTCTGTTCTCATTAAACAATCACTCCCATTCCCATGCCCCCAGTTCCTGGTAACAACTAATTTGCTTTCTGTCACTATGGATTTGCCTTTTCCAAATAATTCATATAAATGGAATCATAGAATATGTAGACTTTCGTGTCTGGCTTCTTTCACCTATAGCATAATGCTTTCAAGTTTTGTCCATGTTGTAGCATGTTTCAGTACTTCATTCCTTTATAAGGTTGAATAATATTCCATTGTATGGGTATAACATATTTTGTTTTCCGTTCATCATTTAATGGACAAATGAGTTGTTTTTACCTTTTGGCTATTGAGAATAGCGCTGATGTGAACATTCATGTGCAAGCTTTGTTTAAATATCTGTTTTCAGTTCTTTTGGATATATTCCTAAGAACAGAATTGCTAGGTCATATGATGATTCTATGTTTATGAGAAACCACCAAAATTTCCCACAGCAGCTATACCATTTTACATCCCTACCAGCAATGTCCGAGGGTTCCATCCTCTTCACATCCTTTTTAACACTAGTTATTTTTATATTTGGTATTTTTAAAGTTATAGACATCTTTGTGTTTGTGAAGTGCTACCATATTGTGGATTTGACTTGCATATTCCTAATGATTAATGACATTGAGCTCTCTTCATGTGCTTATTGGTCATTTGTGTATCTCTGGAGAAATGTTTATTTAAGTCTTTTGTGCATATTTTACCTGGGTTGTTTGTCTTTTTGCTGTTGGGTGATTAGAGTTCTTTATATGTTCTGGATATACTAGACCCTTATCAGATATATGATTTATAAATATTTTCTCCCATTCTTTATGTTGTCTTTTCATTTTCTTGATGGTGTTCATTGATGCACAAAGGTTTTAATTTTGCTGGGGTCCAATTTATATAATTTTCCTTTTATTCCTTGTACCTTTGGTGTCATATCTAAAAAGCCATTACCAGCTCCACAGTCACGTGATGTACCCCCATGTTTTCATCAGAGATTTTTATTATTTTGGTGCTTTCATTTAGATGGTGATGTCTTTTTTAAAGTATATTTTATTGATTATGCTATTACTGTTGTCCCATTTTTTTCTCCCTTTTTTCCCCCTCTGCCCTGCATCCCCCATTCTTCTAGGATTTCTTCCCCATCCCACCCTTAGTTCATGTCCATGGGTTGTACAAAAAAGTTCTTTGGCTTCTTCATTTCCTGTACTACTCTTCACCTCTCCCTATCTATTTTGTACCTACCAATTATGCTTCTTATTCCCTGCACCTTTTCCTCCATTCTCCCCCCTCCCTACCCACTGATAGCCCTCATTGTGATCTCCATTTCTGTGATTCTGCTCCTGTTCTAGTTGTTTGCTTAGTTTGTTTTTGTTTTTTAGGTTCAGTTGTTGATAGTTGTGAGTCTGTTGTCATTTTACTCTTCATAGTTTTGATCATCTTCTTTTTCTTAGATAAGTCCCTTTAACATTTCATATAGTAGGGGCTTGGTGATGATGAACTCCTTTAACTTGACCTTACCTGGGAAGCATTTTATCTGCCCTTCCATTCTAAATGATAGCTCTGCTGGATAGAGTAATCTTGGATGTAGGCCCTTGCCTTTCATGACTTTGAAAACTTCTTTCCAGCCCCTTGTCTATAGGGTTTCTTTTGAGAAATCAGCTGACAGTGTTATGGGAGCTCCTTTGTGGGTAACTGTCTGCTTTTCTCATGCTCCTTTTAAGATTCTCTCTTTATCTTCAACCTTTGGCATTTTAATTATGATGTGCCTTGGTGTGATCTTCTTTTGGTCCATCTCGTTTGGGACTCTGCTTCCTGGACTTATATGTCTATTTCCTTCGCCAATTAGGGAAGTTTTCTCTCATTATTTTTTCAAATAAGTTTTCAATTCCTTGCTCTTCCCTTTATTCTGGCACCCCTATGATTCAGATGTTGCTATGTTTAGAGATGTCCCAGGAGCTCCTTAGCCTATCCTCATTTTTTTGAATTCTTTTTCTTGCTGTTCCGAATGAATGTTTGTTTTCTTCCTTATGTTCCAAATTGTTGATTTGATTCTTGGCTTCATCCCATCCACTGTTGGTTCCCTGTATATTTTGCTTTATTTCACTTTGTATAGCCTTCATGTCTTCCTTTATTTTGCATTCGTACTCAATCATTTCTGTGAGCATCCTGATTACCAGTGTTTTGAACTCTGCATCTCATAGGTTGGTTATCTCCTCATTGCTTAGTTTTTTTCTGAAGTTTTGATCTGTTCTTTCATTTGGGCCATATCTCTTTGTCTTGGTGTGCCTGTTATGTTGTAAGGGGCAGAGACCTAGGTTTTCGCTATAGCAGGGCAACAGCATTTCACTGTGTTGTGACGTTGTATGTGGGAGAGGGGTCAGAGAAGGAACAATGACCCTTGCTCAACACTTGCCCCACTTTCAGTCACTTTTCCCTCTACCCACAAGTGAATTGGGCCCTTCTAGTGCTGTTTCCTGGGTGAGTGGGTTTGTGTACATTCTGGGACCCCGTGGATCCCTCCAACAGACTCTCCTGTGAGTCTGGGAGTTTCTCCCGCAGCTGCAACTGCCACAGGTTTTTATAGCCAGAGGTTGTGAGGCTTTATTTCCCTGACCTGGAATGCTGGGTTGCGTGGTCTGTCTCGCTCCCCAGTTGTTCCTTTTGGTTTATCTGTACAAGAATGTGGGATATCTGGATCCACCAACCACCGCCTTACGATGCGTCCTCTCTGCCCCAGCTGCCCGTCTCTGCCCCTCCTACAGTCTGGATGAATGTTTCTTCTTTAACTCCTTGGTTGTTGGATTTCCATACAGTTTGATTTTCTGGCAGTTCTGGTGTTTTTTTTGTTTTTAAATTGGTTGTTGTCCCTTTTTTGGTTGTGTGAGGAAGCAGGGAAGTCACCTAGTAGATGTTGATGTCTTTTGAGTTAGTTTTTGTATGTGGTATAAAGTAAGGGTCCAGCATTATTATTTTGCATGTGGTTGATGTATAGTTCCAGCATCATTTGTTAAACAAACTGTTCTTTCTCCATTGAGCAATCTTAGCATACATGTCAGAAATCAATTGACCTTAGATGTACAGGTTTAATTTTGGACTCTAAATTCTATTCTATTGATGTGTGGCTATCTTATGCCAATATCACATTGTTTTGAGTACTGTAGCTTTGTAATAAGTTTTGAAATTGGGAAGATTGTATCCTATAACTTTGTTCTTTATCAATACTATTTTTTTGGCTATTTGTAGTTCCTTATAATTCCATATGAATTTTAGTATCAGCTTTTTCATTTCTCCAAAAGAAAAAAAAAAGGCTCTTTATCTCTATTGTAATTTTTTTTTTTTGGTATATTTTATTGAGTATGCTATTACAGTTGTCCCATTTTTTCCCCACCTTATTCCCTCTGCCCTGCACCCCATCCCATCATCCCCACACCTCTTAGTTCATGTCCATGGGCTCTACATATAAGTTCTTTGGCTTCTTAATTTCCTATACTATTCTTAGCTTCCCTGTCTATTTTTTTTTTGTCAACATTTTCCTACCACAGCTTTGCCCAGCCCCACCCATCCCCACCTCCCACCCTCAATCCTTCCCCCATTTGGCTTTGTCCATGGGTCCTTTATGCATGTTCGTTGATGACCCTTCCCCTCCTTTTCCCCTGTCATCCCCCTCCCACCTCCCCTCTAGTTACTGTCAGTTTGTTTTTTATTTCAATGTTGCTGATTATATTTTGCTTGCTTGTTTATTTTGTTGATTAGGTTCCACTTATAGGTGAGATCATACAGTATCTGTCTTTCACTGCCTGGCTTATTTCACTTAGCATAATGCCCTCCAGTTCCATCCATGCTGTTGTGAAGGGTAGTAGCTCCTTTTTATTTTCTGCTGCATAGTATTCCATTGTGTAAATGTACCATAGTTTTTTGATCCACTCATTTACTGTAGGCATCTATTGTAATCTTTATTATTTCCTTCCTTCTTCAGTGTTCAGTTTAGTGTGCTCACCTTTATCTAGTTCTTAAGGTGAGAAGTTATTGATTTGAGATCTTTTTAAATGTAGGTATTTGTAGATATAAATTTCCCTCTGAGCATTGCCTTTGGTGAAATCCATAAATTTTGGTATATATGTGTTTTCATTTTCATTTGTCTCAAAGAATTTTGTAATTTCTCTTTTAATTTCTTCTTTGATCCATTGGTCGTGTAAGGATGTGTGGTTTAATATACACATATTTGTTAATTCTGTAAATTTCCTTTTGTTAATCACTTGTAGTTTCATTCTATTGTGGTTGAAGAAGATAGTTTGTATGATTACAGTCTTTATTTATTTATTCGTTTATTTATTGTTTTCCAAATACAGTTGTCTCCATATTCTCCTCACCACTCTCCACTGCCCCAACCACCCCCTCCTCCCACCCTCAATCCTACTCCCATTTGGCTTTGTCTAGGGGTCCTTTATAGATGTTCCTTGACAACTCTTCCCCTTCTTTCCCCCATTATCTCCCTCCCCCCTCCCTTCTGGTTACTATCAGTTTGCTCTTTATTTCAATATCTCTGGTTATATTTTGCTTGCTTGTTTGTTTTGTTGATAAGGTTCTACTTATAGGTGAGGTCATATGGTATTTGTCTTTCACTGCCTGGCTTATTTTATTTAGCATAATGCTCTCCAGTTCCATCCATGCTGTTGTGAAGGGTAGGAGTTCCTCCTTTCTTTCTGTTGCCTAGTATTCAATTGTGTAAATGTACCACAGTTTTTTGATCCACTCATTTACTGATGTGCGCTTAGGTTGCTTCCAGCACTTGGCTATTGTAAATTATGCTGCTATGAACATTGAGATGCACAGGTTCTTTTGAATTGGTGTTTCAGGATTTTTAGGGTATAATTCCAGCAGTGGAATTACCAGGTTAAAAGGTAGTTCTGTTTTTAGTTTTTTGAGGAAATTCCATAATGTTTTTCACAGTTGCTGCATCAGCCTGCATTCCCACCAACAGTTGTACTAGGCTCCCCTTTTCTCTGCAACCTTGCCAGCACTTGTTGATTATTGATATGTTTATGATGGCCATTCTGACCAGTGTGAAGTGGTATCTCATTGTGGTTTTAATTTGCACCTTTCTGATGGCTAGTGATGCTGAGCATCCTTTCATATGTCTATGGGCCCTCTGAGTGTCCTCCTTGGAGAAGTGTCTATTCAGGTTCTTTGCCCATTTTTTAATTGGATTGTTTGTCTTCCTGGAGTGGGGTCCTGTGAATTCTTTTTTTGTTGTTTTTTTAAGATTTTTTATTTGTTTATTTTTAGACAGAGGGGGAGGGAGGGAGAAAGAGAGGAAGAGAAACATCAATGTGTGGTTGCCTTTCATGCGCCCCCCCTAGGGGGGACCTGGCCTACAACCCAGGCATGTGCCCTAGACTGGGAATCCAACCAGTGATCCTTTGGTTCACAAGCTGGCACTCAATCCACTGAACTGCACCAGCCAGGGCTGAATTCTTTATATAATTTGAAGATCAAACCCTTGTCTGAGGTATCATTGGCAAATATATTTTTCCATACGGTTGGTTCCCTTTTCATTTTGCTGATGTTTTCTTTAACCATGCAGAAGGTTTTTGTTTTGATATAGTCCCATTTGTTTGTTTTTTCCTTTATTTTCCTTACTCTAGGGGACATGTTGGTGAAAATATTGCTGCGTGGAATACCTGAGATTTTCCTGCCTATGTTCTTGTATGATTACAGTCTTTTAAAATTAATCAAGACTTTTTTTGTAACTGAATATGTGGTTTATTCTGGATAACATTCTGTATTTGCTTGAGGAGAACATGTATTTTGCTGTGATCAAATGGAATATTCTTTATATATCTGTTAGGTCTAGTTGGTTTGTAGTGTTTTTCTTTTTCTTTTTTTTTTAAAAACAACTTTTTATTGACCTGTAGTCTACTAGAAATGTACACATATCCTAAGCGTGGTGCTTCCTGAATCTTCATAAACTGAAAATGTCCCTGTAATCAGCAGTCAGGTCAAGAAACAGCATTTGACAGCATGTCCCCACTATAGTGTTTTTCAAGTCCTCTATAATTTTATTGATATTCTCTCTAGAGTTATCTTGTATTGAAAATGTAGTACTGAAGTCTCCAACTATTATTCTGAACCTGTATATTTCTTCCTTCAATTCTGTCAATTTTTGTTTCATGTATTTTGAGTCTCTATTGTTAGGTGTGTATATTTCGTACTTGTTTTATCTTCGTGGCCATTTTATCAATATATAATGCCCTTCTTTGTCGCTTGTAACAATTTTTTATTTAAATCTATTTTGTGTGACATCACTATAGAGATGCAAAGCTCTTTTAGTTACTATTTGTATGGCATATATTTTTCCATAGCTTTACTTTGAACTTGTGCGTTTCTTTGGCTATGAAGTGAGTCTTTAATGGACAACATATAGTTGGGTCTTTTTTATGCATTCTGCCAATTATTTCCTTTTGATTAGAGAGTTTAATCTATTTACATTTAAAGTAATTATTCATAACGAAGGGCTTACTCTTGCCATTTTGCTATTTGCTTTTTACATATCCTATATCTTTTTTGTTCCTTAATTCTTCCTTCACTACCTTCTTTTGTGTATAGTTGATGTTTTTTGTAATGTTCAGTTTTGATTTCCTCATTTCCTCTTCTGTGTATATTAAGGTTATTTTCCTACTGAGGATTATAAGAGACATCTTAACTTTATAACAAACTAGTTTGAAGTAATGTCAACTTAGTTTCAACAGTATACAAATACTGTGTTTTTATATAGCTTTGTTCCACCCCCTTTTTGTTGTTATTGTCACAATTGTATCTTTATACATTGTGTACCCATTAACATTGATTTATAATTATTGTCTTATACCTTTACCTTTTAAATCATTTAGGAAAAGAAAGAGGAGTTATAAACCAAAATAACAATAATACTGGCTATTATACCTATATAGTTACCTTCCCCAGTCTTCATTATTTCTTGATATGGCTTTGAGTTACTGTCTCATGACATTTCAATTAACCCTGAAGGACTCCCTTTAGCACTTTTTATGGGCAGGTTTACTAACAACAAATTCCCTCAACTTTTGTTATCTATGAAGTTTTAATTTCTCCTTCAAGTTTGAAGGGTAGTTTTGCTGAGTATAGAATTCTTGGTTGATAATTCTTTCTTTCTTTAAAAAAAAAAAAGATTTTATATATTTTTAGAGAGATGGGAAGGGAGGGAGAAGGAGAGGGAGAGAAACACTGATGTGTGAGAGATACATTGACTGGGTTGCCTCTTGCACACCCCCATCCGGGGACCTGGCCCGCAACCCAGGCATGTGCCCCGACCAGGAAAATTGTCCACAATTTTCTTGATTTTTTTCAGTATAATTAAGTCAGTTGAATGAAAGTCTTTGTTTAGCCCTGACTGATGTGGCTCAGTTGGTTGGGTGTCACCCTGCAAAACAAAAGGTCACCAGTTTGATTTCTAGTCAGGGCATATGCCTAGGTGGCGGGTTCAGTCCCCTGTCCAGGCATGTATGAGAGGCAACTGATAGATGTTTCTCTCTCACATCAGTGTTTCTCCCCTCTCCTTCTCCCTCCATTCTCCCTTCTCTTTAAAAACAAATAAGTATATATATTTTTAAAAGTCTTTTTCTAATAAGTCCAATGTAGGCTTTCTCAGGCACAGTTTCTGTTAATTTCTTTCTGTTTTTTGTGAATGAACTGTACTTTCTTCTTTTCCTGTATTCTTTCCTTATAACTTTTTTGTTGAAAACTGTGTATTTTGACTCTTACAATGTGGTAACTCTGGAAATCAAATTATCCGCATCCCCAGGGTATGTTGTTTTGGTTTGTAATTGCTCAGTAACTTTTGGAACTATTGTTGTACAGTTTGTATTCTTTTTCATGTGTGGTCACTGAAGTCTCTATTCTGTTATTTTAGTGGTCAGCTAGTGATTTGACAGCAATTTCCTTGAATGTTAAATTTTCATAGCTTACTTCTTTGTTAAGCACTTCCCTGGTTGTTGTTAGATTCCAGAGTTCTGAAAAGGTCACTGCTGACAGTTTTTGCCACCTTAAGGCTGCTGTGGTAGAGGGATGGCTTTTTGAATTTCCGTACTCTTGTCATTTTCAATGAGGTCAGTTTGGCCTTCATTTTTTCTTCATTCTACAAGCAACCATATATTTAATCCTATGTTGATGTCTCTCTAGTTATTTTTGTTGTCTGAAGCTCATTCTTGAAAAGATTTGTCAGGAATAGTTTGTGGGGGCAGTATTTCCTCAGTTTTTGTATGTTGATAAGTTTGTGCCCTTTATACTTTAAAGTCACTTTTGCTGGACAGAAAGTGCTTGGCACACATTTTTTCTTCACTAGCTTGAATATATTACTCCATTTTCTTATAGTTACTGAAATTTGTGATGTCTTTCTCTCTCTTTTAAGCCACTTGCTATTTTTGCCTAGAAGCTCAAAGGATTTTTCTCTTTTTCTTTTACGCCTAGAAATTTTACTCTAGTGTATGTCTTGGTATTGGTTTTTATAGGTAGGCATAGTCTTAAATATAGATTTTTGTATTTCTTTTTCTGTTCCCTTGATTTAGTTTTCTTCAGGAACATCTATTTGTGTTTTGAATCTTCCTTGCCTCGCTTCAATATTGTCACTTTTTCTGAAGTCCTTTTAGTTCTTAGATAGTTTATTATTTTTTGATCATTTATTTTTGATTTTTAAAAAATATTTTTAAAAAGATTTTATTTATTTTTAGAGAAAAGGAGGGAGAAAGAGAGGGAGAGAAACATCAATGGGTGGTTGCCTCTTATGCACCCCCAGCTGGAGACCTGGCCTGCAACCCAGGCACGTGCCCTGACTGGGAATTGAACCAGCGATCCTTGGGTCACAGGCTGGAGCTCATTCCACTGAGCCACACTAGCCAGGGCTATTTTTGATTTTTAATAATTTCCTCCTTTTTACTTATTTTTTTTTTGCCTTTTGTGTTTATTCACTCTTGGGTTCCTTCTGGTTTGGCCTTTATTTCTGAAATGATTCCTTCATTTATTTCTAAGTCTTTGAATTCCGTCATATTTGAGTTTTTCTAATTATGATTTGGGTTGTTTTTCCTGTTTAGATAATTTCTTTAATGTCTTTTAGCTTATTTTGAAACAGTATGTTATAGTTTTCATCTGTCTTATAGGAATGTGTTTCTGGTGTGCTCTCTCTTTTTTTTTTTTTAAGAGTAATTTTGTGCACTGACTAGTGTGGCTTAGTTGGTTGGGCATCATCCTGCAAAGCAAAAGTTGATGGTTCGATTCCCAGTCAGGGCATGCCTAGGTTGCAGGTTCGGTTCCTGGTCAGGGTATGTAAGAGAAGCAACCAGTCAATGTTTCTCTCTCACATCAATTTTTCTCTCTCTTTCTCCCTCCCTTCCCCTCTCTCAAAAAAACAAAACAAAACAAAACAAAAAGATTAACTTTGGGACTCAGTCGTGTTTCTTCTTTTTGTTGTTCATTTTCACATGATAATAGGTTTTCTGAATTTTTTGAAGTTGGTGTGGTTCAGGACAGGTTTTCTAACTTCCCATGAAAGAACACTATCTTCTGTTTTTATACATTTAAAAATATGGCAGCTTGCTTTCTGGTATTTACTTGTTACATTCCTATTTATGTGTTATATCCCTGCTTTTATCTGAACCTCCTCTTTACTTTGACTCTCATTCTTATTCTGACCAATTTTGTTTTCACTTTTGGCAGTTTCCCCACAGTGTGGGCCTTTGTCCTGGAAGGGAGCCCTTGCAGGTCAGTTTTCAGAGTCTACAGGGTCTTGACTACTCCAACCACTTCAGATCTTACTGCCAAGTACTTGCATTCAAACACTGTTGGAGTGGATAAAACCCTTCCAGTTTCAGCTGCTGTTCAGTTTGGCCCATCGCGCTTTCCAGTGAATACCTGGGGGTTATCCTGTTCTTGGGTTTGTCAAGTGCCACATTGCTTCTCCCATACACACATTGATAACAGTAGGTCTTATGAATGGGTGGAGTTTGTCCCTACTTGCTTGTATTTTGGAAGTTAGGATATCTTGCCACCTAGTTTTGCAGTAAATGTTGTCCATTTTGCTGTCTGGTTGTTCTTTTTTTATTTGGGGATTTTGGATTTAAAAATCTATGCTACTGCTATTATCATTTTCTCAGATACCAATCTTCCATATTTTGAAATTTGTATGTTGTCTTTGTCTTTCTGAGCTGCATTCTGAGTAATGTCTAGTTCTATCTTGCAATTCACTTAATTTTCACCTGTGTCTAATCTTTGGTTTTTAATGTTTTATTTTTCACTATTTATTTATTGTCTATTTTGTTTGTTAGTTTATTTTGTTCATTAGATTCTGCATATAAGTGAAATCATATGGTATTTCTTTCTTTGACCTATTTCACTTAGCATAATACTTTCCCGGACCATCTGTGCTGTTCCAAAACATTTCTCCTTCTTCTCCTTCTCCTCCTTCTCCTCCTTCTCCCCCTTCTCCTCCTTCTCCCCCTTCTCCTCCTTCTCCTTCTCCTCCTTCTCCTCCTTCTTCCTTCTCCTTCCTTCTCCTTCCTTCTTCCTTCTCCTTCCTTCTCCTTCCTTCTCCTTCCTTCTTCCTTCTCCTTTCTTCTTCCTTCTTCTTCCTTCTTCTTCCTTCTTCTTCCTTCTTCTTCCTTCTTCTTCCTTCTTCCTCCTCCTCCTCCTCCTCCTCCTTCTTCTTCTTCTTCTTCTTCTTCTTCTTCTTCTTCTTCTTCTTCTTCGTCTTCGTCTTCTTCCTTCTTCTTCTTCTTCTTCCTTCTTCTTCTTCTTCTTCATTTAAAAAAATATATAATCTTTATTGTATTTTTTTCCATACCATTTAGTCCCCTTATGACCCCCTACCCCCAGCAGTCACCACACTGTTGTCCATGTCCATGAGTCCTTTTTCCTTTTTGCTCAATACCTCCACCCCCTTACCCTCTCCCACCCCAGCTGTCATCCTGCTCTCCATCTGAGTCCATCCCCATTTTCTTTGTTGGTTCAGTTTGTTCATTAGATTGCACTTATGAGTGAAATCATATGGCATTTGCATTTCTCTGACTGGCTTATTTCACTTAGCATAATGTTCTCCAACCACACTGTCACAAAGGGTAAAATTTTCTTTCTTATGGCCAAGTAGTATTCTATTATGTAAATGTCCCATAGTTGTTTTATCCACTCATCTACTGATGGACACTTGGGCTGCTTCTACATCTTGATGATTGTAAATAATGCTGCGCTGAATGTTGGGGTGCTTATGTTCTTTTGAATTAGTGTTTTGGGTTCCTTTGGATATATTCCCAGAAGTGGGATAGTTGGGTCAAAACGCAGATCCATTTTTAATTTTTTTGAGGTATCTCCATACTGCTTTCCACAGTGGCTGCACCAATTTGCATTCCCACCAACAGTGCAAAGTGGTTCCCCTTTCTTCACATCCTCCCCAGCACTTGTTGTTTGTTGATTTATTGAAGATAGCCATTCTGGCAGGTGTGAGATGATATCTCAATGAGGTGTTAACTTGCATTGCTCTGATGATTAGTGACACTGAGCATCATTTCCTATGTCTGTTGGCCATGCGCATGTCTTCTTTGAAGACGTGTCTGTTCAGGTCCTTTGCCCATTTTTTGGATTGAATTGTTTTTTTGGTTTGAAATTCGTTTCTGTTGATAAGTTCTTTATAAATTGAGGACATTAACCACTTATCAGGTGTATCAGCAAATATGTTATCCTATTTCTGTGGATTGTCTTTTTATTTTGTTGAAGATTTCTTCTTCTGTGTAAAAGCTTTTTAGTTTGATGTAGTCCTATTTGTTTATTTTTTCTTTTGTTTCCCTTGCCTGGGGAGATAGATCTGATAAAATATTGCTATGAGCAATGTCCAAGATTTTGCTGCCCGTGTTTTCTTCTATGATTTTTATGGTTTCAGGTCTAACGTTTAAGTCTTTGATCCATTTTGAATTTATTCTTGTGTGGGGTATAAGAAGGTGGTTTAGTTTCATTTTTTTGGATGTATCTGTTCAGTTTTCCCAACACCATTTATTAAATAAACTCTCTTTAGTCCATTGTATGTGCTTGCTTCCTCTGTCGAATATGAATTGACTATAAAGGTGTGGGTTTATTTCTGGGCTCTCTATTTTGTTCCATTGATCTGTGTATCTGTTTTTATACCAGTGCCATGCTGTTTTCATTACTGTGGCCTTATTCTATAGTTGCGCATTAGGTAGTGTGATTCTTCCAACTTTGTTCTTCTTTCTAAGGGTCACTGTTGCTATGTGGGACCTTTTGTGGTACCATATAAATTTTTAAAATATTTGTTTTAGTTCTGTGAAATCTGTCATTGGGATCTTAATAGGAATTGTGCTGAATCAATAGATCGCTTTGGGTAGTATGGACATTTTAGTGATGTTAATTCTTCCTATCTGTGAACACGGTATGTGCTTTCACTTGTTTGTGTCTTCTTCAATTTCTTTCTCAGTGTTGTATAATTTTCCAAGCATAGATCTTTTACATCCTTGGTTAGGTTTATTTCTAGGTATTTTATTCTTTTTGTAGCAGTTGTGAATGGGATTGTTTTCTTAATTTCCTTTTCTGTTAGTTCATTATTGGCATATAAAAATGCAGCAGATTTCTGGATATTAATTTTGTATCCTGCTACTTTGCTGAACTCACTTATCAGTTCTAGCAAGTTTCTTGGTGGAATCTTTGGGATCTCTATGTATAGTGCCATGGCATCTGCAAATAATGACAGTTTTACTTCTTTCCAGTTTGGATGACTTTTATTTCTTTTTGTTTGTGCTGTGGCTAATACTTCAGTACTATGTTGAATAAGAGAGGTGAAAGTGGATATCCCTGTCTTATTCCTAATCTTAAGGGGAACGCTTGTTGTTTTTGCGTGTTTAGTATGATGCTGGCAGTGGGTTTGTCACATATGGCATTTATTATGTTTAGGTATTTCCATCTAATCCCACTTTGCTGAGAGTTTTTTATCATAAATGGGTGCTGTATTTTATCAAATGCTTTTTCTGCATCTGTTGATATGATCGTGTGGTTTTTATCCTTCATTTTGTTAATATGGTGAATTTATTGATTTGCAAATGTTGTACCAATCTTGCATTCCCAGAATAAATCCCATTGTGTATGATCTTTTTGATGCATTGCTGTATTCAGTTTGCTAGTATTTTTTGAGGATTTTAGCATCTGTGTTCATCAGGGATATTAGTCTATAATTTTCTTTCTTTAAAGTGCCTTTATCTTGTTTTGGAATTATTAAATGCTGGCCTTGTAAAATGAGTTTGGAAGCCTTCCCATTTCTTGAATTTTATGAAATAGTTTGAGGAGGAGAGGTGTTCTTCTTGGAATGTTTGGTAAAATTCACCTGTGAAGCCATCTGGCCCTGGGCTTTTGTTTCTTGGAAGTTTTTTGATTACTGCTTCAGTTTTACTACATGTAATCTGTCTATTCAGATTCTCTGATTTTCCTGATTTAGTTTTGGAAGAGTGTATGTTTCTAGGAATTTATCCATTTTGTCCAGGTTGTCTGGTTTCTTGGCATACAGTTGCTCATAATATTTCCTTACAATCCTTTGTATTTCGTTGGTGTCAGTAGTTATTTTTCCTCTCTCATTTCTGATTTTATTTATTTGGGCCCTCCCTCTTTTTTTCCTGATGCGTCTGGTTAAAGGCTTGTCAATGATGTTTATCTTTTCAAAGAACCAGTTCTTGGATTCATTGATCTTTTTTATGTTTAAGACTCGTTTAATTCTGCTCTGATTTTTATTATTTGCTTTCTCCTACTCACTTTGGGCTTTGTTTGTTGTTCTTTTTCAGTTTTCTTCAAGTGTGAAGTTAGAATGTTTATTTGAGCTTTTTCTTGTTTTTTTTTGAGATAGGCCTGTAATGCTATGAATTTCCCTTTTAGGATTGCTATCCCAGTGTCCCACATATTTGGATTGTTGTGTCTGCATTTTCATTTGTTTCAAGGTATCTTTCGATTTCCACCTTGATCTTGTTGTTGACCCGTTCGTTGTTTAATAACCTATTATTTAGCTTTCATGTCGTTGCATGTTTTTCAGTGCTCTTCTTGTGATTGATTTCTAGTTTCATACCACTGTGGTCAGAGAAGATGCTTGATATGATTTCAGTCTTCCTAAATTTATTGAGACTTGTTTTGTGTCCTAACATGTGGGTCTATCCTAGAAAAGTTCCATGTGCACTTGAAAAGTATGTATATTCTGCTGCTTTGGGGTGAAATACTCTAAAGATATCAATTAAATCCCTTTGATCTAGTGTGTCATTTAAGGCCTCTGTCTCCTTGTTGATTTTCTGTCTGGAAGGTCTATCCATTGAAGTCAATGGGGTGTTAAAATCCCCAACTCTGACTGTATTTCTGTCAGTCTCTTCCTTTATATCCATCAAGATTTGCTTCACATATTTAGGAGCTCCTCTGTTGGGTACATAAATGTTTACTAGGGTTATTGGATTGTTCCCTTTTTCATTATGTAGTGTCCTTCTTTGTCTCTTACTATAGCCTTGGCTTTAAAGTCTATTTTGTCATATATAAATACTGTTACCCCAGCTTTTTTTTTTCCTTTCCATTTGCATGAAATATATTATTCCATCCCTTTGCTTTTAGTCTGTGTGTATTTTTCGATCTGAGATGGGTCTGTTGGAGGCAGCATATTTACGATCTTGTTTTCTTATCCATTCAGCTACTCTGTGTCTTTTGGTTGGAACATTTAAGTCATTTACA
>PVJD01000331.1:258826-484186 GCA_004026545.1 Mormoops blainvillei
TCTTTCTTCTTTCTTCTTCTTTCTTCCTTCTTTCTTCTTTCTTCTTCAGCCCTTTAACATTTGGGGCAGTACAGGCTTGGTGTTAACAAACTCCTTTAACTTTTTCTTGCCTGTGAAGCTCGTTATTGCTCCATTAATTTTAAATGATAGCCTTGCTGGGTAAAGCCTTGGTTGTAGGTCCTTTCTTTTCATCACCTTGAATATTTCATGCCTCTTCCTTCTGGTCTGAAATGTTCCTGTTGAGAAATCAGATGACAGTCTAATTGGTGTTCCCTTGTATATAACTGCTTTTCTCTTGTGGCTTTTAGTATTCTCTCCTTGTCTTTAAGCCTTGTCATTTTAATTATGATGTATCTTGGTGTAGGCCTTTCTGGGACTAATTTGTTTGGGATTGTCTGAGCTTCCCAGACTTGTGTGACTTTTTCCTTCACCAGATTAAGGAAGTTTTCAGTCTTTATTTCTTCAAAAAGGCTCTCAATCCCTTGCTCACTCTCTTCTCTTTCTGGTATTCCCATGATGCGGGTGTTGTTAATGCTTCATGTGTCCAAATGTTTCTTAAGCTTTCCTCATTTAAAAAAAAAAAAATTTTTTTTCTTTTGCTGCTCTGTCTGGGTGTTTTTTTCTACCATGTCTTTCATATCACTGATTTGATCCTCTGCTTCATCTAACCTACTGTTTATTCTTTGTAGTGTATTTTTAATTTTAGATATTGCATTCTTTATTTCTGACTGATCCATTTTTATGGTTTCTTTGTCATTTTTCATGCTGTTGAGTATTCTTATAATCATTACTCTAAACTCTATCTGATAAATTGCTTGCCTCCATTTCATCTAGCTCTGCTTCTGGAGAATTCTCTCGTTCTTTCATTTGGGCTCTGTTTCTCTGTCTTCCCATTTCAGCTGCTTCTTTGTATTTGTTTCTATGTATTAGGTAGATCTGCAAAGGCTCTGGTGTAGGCCTCTGTCAAATGCTGCCTGTGACTGGCCCTGGTCAACCTTTTTGGAGCTGTCATCAATCCACAGAGTGTGGCTCCATCTGCTGGGCCTGTTTGTGTGCAAAAAGAACCAGGCTGTGCCCTAAGGTTGGCTTTTATCAGCCCCAGGCCCAGGAGAGTGTCAGCTGAAGTCCCATAGAGCTCCCAGAAACCTACCTTAGTTGTTATCTAATGAGCAATATAGCTTCAAGCTGTAATCAGCAGCCCTGCTTAAGCTCCACAGGGTGGGGCAGAGTAGTTCTTGCAGGCAGGACTATTGCTTCTCCTTAGGCTAATGCCATTCAGAAAAGAGTGCTCTGCCTGAGAAAGATGGCTTCTGCAGGATGGGAGATGACTCAGCACAGGGATCCTGGCAGCTGTTCTTTCAGTTTTCTCCTCAGATCCACCAACCCCAGACTTTCTTCAAGCATCACTGGTACATTCTACCTTCCCTCTGGTGGAGCCCAGGGTAAGTGGCTGCAAACAGAATTTTGTGTGTTGGCCCTTTAAGAGGCTCTCTGAGTCTCTAGCTGTCCCTCCCTGGCAGGCTGAAATGCTGCTGCTTTTCATAGCTGGATGTAATCTGGATTCCTTCTAGCTCTTGTGCTGTAGGCTGGGGAGCCCTGCTTAGCGTTTAGAACCCACACTTCTCAAGGGGGATCCCCTCCCCCTGGTTGCTGAAATATCCCTCTGGAACTTTAGCTGCCGTCCATGGCTGCCCAGCCAGCCCACTTGTCCCTTCTTGGCACTGCCAGTCACATTGTGGTGAAATGGTTTCTTCTGTCTGTCTGTAGTTAGAAGGCTTCTCTCAAGCTAGTGTTCACTTGGTTATTCAGGATATTTCTCTACAATTTAGTTAAAATTCCAGATTGGTCCTGGGAGGAGGTTATACTATATCTTCTACTTACTCCTCTGCCATCTTGTGTGTCTCAAGATTTCCTCTTTTTTCATAGCTGAGTAGTATTCTATTGTGTAAATGTACCACAACTTTTTTTTATTCACTCATCTGCTGATAGGTACTTGGGCTGCTTCCAGGCTTGGCTATTGTAAATAACGCTGCAATGAACCTAGGGGTGCATATATATATATTCTTTCAAATTAGTGTTTTGGGGTCTTTCTGATATATTCCCAGAAGTGGAATTGCGGGCTCATATGGTAGTTCCATTTTTAATTTTTTAAGGTAACTCCATATAGCTTTCCACAGTGGCTATACCAGTCTGCATTCCCACCAACAGAACATAAGGGTTCCCTTTTCTCCACATCCTCGCCAACACTTTTTGTTTGTTGATTTATTGATGATAGTCATTCAGACAGTTCTGAGGTGCTATCTCATTGTGGTTTTAATTTGCATTTCTTTGGTAATTAGTGACATTGAGCACATTTTCCTATATCTATTGGCCATCTGTATGCCCTCTTTGGAGAAGTTGGTATTCAGGTCCTTTGTCCATTTTTAATTGAAATTTCTTTTTTTTGGTGTTGAGTTGTATAAGTTCTTTATAAATTTTGGAAATTAACCCCTTATCAGATGTATCATTGGCAAATACGTTCTCCCATTCAGTGGGTTGTCATCATTTTGTGGATGGTTTCCTTTGCTGTGCAAAACTTTTTAGTTTGCTGTAATCTCATTTGTTTACTTTTTTCCTTTGCTTCTCTTGCCTATTTTTCACTTCTATAAACAGTTCTATTTTGTTATTTTTCAACCCTGCTAGAGAAATTCTTGATAGTTTCTGGTTGGCTACTGTGGAGTATGGGGGCCTCTGAGGGACTGTCCAGGGCAGACAGCCCGGAACTGTGTGTACCCTTGAAGGTCAGTCCAGGCAGGCAGCCTGGAACTATGTCATTGTACACGTGTGCTGTAGTCCCCAATGACCTAAGTTCTGGCCCAATCCCACTATTGTCTAAACTTGTGTAAAAACCCCAGTAACCAGTAACAAAGCTGCTGTGTGCGTGTGTCTGCTGCTGCCGCTCCTGTGCCTACTCCTTGTTCTTTCTTTCACTTGGACCTCTCACCACCAAAACCTACAATAGCTGAAGAGCTGCACTCTGACAGCTACTGACACTATGCTCGTTTATTTGCAACTTACTTTTTTACCACCAAAATGCAACAGTATGTCATGGTATTGTCATTGAAGTGGTTGTAATGAATTGCCCTTTGCCCTGATCTCTGGGAAATGTAGGTGTATCCTGAGCTTGAAGATCAGAGAGCTTGTCTACCATCAGGATCTTTTCTGACTTGTTCTTCAGACAACACCATTCGCTTCTGGAACATGGATAGCAGCCCTGACTCTCCCTGGCAGAAAAACATCTTCAGTAATGTGAGTGACATCATTGTGAACCATCTTTGAGGAAGAACAAAGACCTGCTTTAAGCTAGAACACTGAGGCAGGAGGGAGTCTTATAGAGTCGTGGTGTTAGGCTGCACTTGGGATAGGAGCCAGGAACCACTGCAGGTTACTCTCTGTTACCCTCTCTCATTTCTTTCTGTCTCTCTCTCTTTCTATGTAGTGTAGCGCTCTCTGCTAATCAGCAGCTGTTGTCCAGGTGTGTCTACATAGCCACTCTAGGCAACCTGACATACTCAACAGAAGAGAAATTTCTCCCCACATCCTGAGCTGGAGCTCCTTGGGAGAGCTCTTTGGCTCATCAATCAAATCATGCAGGGACTTCCCCTGTGTGGTTAGCTGCTGTGTGTGGGGGTGCTGGCAGGACCCCAAAGAGAACCATAATGTGAGGCTGAGGAGACACTTTGCTGAAGAAATGGTTGGTAGCTAGGTCAGTAAAGGAGCTTCTCTGAGGAGCTGAAACCTGAATCATGCACTTATTATTCTGCAGATATTTATTAAGGCCTGTGCTAGGTGGGTACATGCTGGGCACCAAACAGTGACTAAGGCAGACACTTCTCCTGTACTTGTGGCACCCACAGTCTAGTGGGGGGAGGCAGAGAGTGAACTAACAACTGCACAAGTTGTGATATGATCATGAACATGGTAAACACCATGAAAGAAAATTGCTAATTGCTAGTAGGATATCCAGCACTGATAACACCCCTTTTTTATTACAAAATCATAAGCATGTAATTCTGTAACATAACAATATCACACTCAAGCACCCCATATGACAATTTAGGTGGAATGTTCAAATTAAAACTATAAATTATTACACCCATATTATTACCCTACCACCCACACTCAAACGAGTATTACTTCTGCCAGACCCTGTGTCACAGAGTCATCTGATATTATTTCTGGCATCAGGGGCAGCTTCCTGGAGGAAGAGACAACTAAGCTGAGATATGGAGCATTGGTAGGAGTAAAGAGGGGAGGGGAGAGTGTACAATGTCAAAGGAACAGCTTGTGCAAAGGTCATGGGGTGGGAAAGGGCTTGGTAAGTTGGAAAGCCTGAGAAGTCAGTGGAGCTGGAATAAAAAAGTATCTTAATGCAGGGAGTATATAGCAGGTACTCCTTTACTATTCCCTTCACGTGCCCCCCACCCCATACTACCATCTTTTCTTCTATACCTGTGATATATGTGTTATGTTTGGCTGCATACAATAGAAAACCCCAAAACAAGAAGTAAAAGTTTGGCTTTCTGACTCATAAAACTAGTCTAGATGTAACCAGTTTAGACTGTTATGGCAGCTGCAGGAAGCCCTCAGAGATCCAAGAGCGTTCTAACTCTCCACTCTGCCATTTTGAACGAATGCCCCTTATTTTCATCACCCAAAATGGCTGCTGGAGTTCCAGTTATTACATCAGTGAGTTTCAGACAGCAAGAAGAAAGCAGAAGGGTTCTCACTTACTTCACATTTCATTGACCCAACTTTATTCACAGAGACTCATCTAGCTGCAAGGGAGGCAGGGAAACATAGTTATTATTCTTAGTGGTGAACCTCCCAGGTCAAAATTGGAGCTCTGTTACTAATGAAGATTGGGAGACTGGCTCTTGGGATACAAAATTACAGAGGTGTTTCAGACCTTCTCACAGTACTGACTTCATCCCTCTCCTCCCTGCAGACCCTACTGAAGGTAGTGTATGTAGAGAATGACATTCAGCATCTGCAGGATATGTCACACTTCCCAGACCGGGGGAATGAGAATGGGACACCTACGGATGTGAAAGCTGGGGTACGAGTCATGCAAGTCAGTCCTGATGGCCAGCACTTGGCTTCAGGTGACCGAAGTGGAAATCTGAGGCAAGTGAACTCTGATGCATGTCTTGTGTACACCTTCCATCTTGGACTTGGGTACTTGGGGTGGTGGGGCAGAACCCTGGCCTATGCAGCTACTCATTGGGAACAAGGGGCTGTGAGTAACAATCCTGTAACCAGCCACCCCTGGGAACTTAAGCACAGAGTCTTCCAAAAGGGCTAAGATGAGGGTGGCTACTAGGACCTCAGCAGCTGAGGTGTGTGAACTTTGCCTATAGAGTAGGCAGGCAAATTTGCATGACTCTAGGACAGGGTAACATTTTACCAGCTATATGGTACCACTGCTGAACCATCAGAGACGATGCCAGTTGGAGCTTGGGGGGTCCTGGTAGCCCTGGGAGAGGAGCCAGGAGGATGGGACATTTGAGGGCTCAGTTCACACTGCAGAGGTTTTTCAAGATGTACAATAGATGCTGAACAGCATATGAACCCTGTCACAGCAACCAGGTATAAGTTGATGAATGACAGCTGTGACCACCTGGTGTTGGGGCTTTAGAGGGATGGAAGGGACCAGGGGGAACTGGAGAGCATGCCCTCAAAGTTGTCATGTGTTCTTTTTGTCCAAGGAGAACAGAAAGTGCAGGGGGTTTTTTTCCTGTGAAAATTCTATGGTTTTTAAAATGCTGAAAACTGTTTTGGTATCAATCATTTCATAAGGCAAACTGAATGTATCAGTGGGCTGCTCACGTTGGTAGCACTCTGCCATGAATGGTGAAAGCAGTGACAAGAGCTACATGGGTAGAGCACTCTTCCCTGGGCTGGGCAGAGGCCTGATACTATGTGTATCTCAACCAATTTAGTCCTCTCACTGACCCTCTGATATGAGTGCTGTTATCAGCTCCATTTTCAGATAGGTTAATTGAGGTAAGAGAAGCCGAGTAACTATGCACAGGCAGAGAGTAGAGAAACTGGGATGGTTGTCTCTTATGTCAACCCTGGGTGACTTGTTTGCTTTCATTTGGAGAGAATGAGAAAAGTCTAGATTTGAGACTAAGAATGATAGATTGGAATTATATGTTCCCACCTTTAGGTTCTATTCTTGAGTATGACCTCTAACCTCTAACCCCTGACCTCTGCCCCTCCCTCCCCCACCCACCAGGGATCACCTCTGAAACAGCTCTGCCCTAACCCTTGTTCTCCCCAGAGAACTGTCCTAGATCTGGCCCATGGAACCACAGGGGCTGGGTGCTCACTGAATTACTCCCAGCTTTGGCACTGCTTCCTTTAAGATAGTAGGTTTCTGGATGATAACAGTAGTTGAGTATCTCTCAACTACTTCCTGATGTCACTTACTTGGTAGTGGCAGAGTGCCTGGGGTGGGAGCAGGGGTGGGAGCAGGGGTGGGAGGGCCCTCTGAGAAGGGTATAGCGGGCAATGTATGTCTCCCAGGATTCATGAGCTGCACTTCATGGATGAGCTGGTCAAGATGGAGGCCCATGATGCTGAGGTGCTGTGCCTGGAGTACTCCAAGCCTGAGACTGGTGAGCCCCTGGCAGGGTGACAAGTGGAAGGCAGGGGAATGGCCCCCTTGGCAGAGCCAGAGACGGGTAGTTCGTAGCTGATAGGGCTGTGAATGACAGCCAGAAGTCCTGTGTTTAGTAAGGGACCCTGTTTCTGGACCCTGGGACCAAGGTGACTAGGACTCCAGAAAGCAAGACGCTGGCAGGCAGGACTGGACTGGACATGCTTACCCTGGTGCCCAGTGCCCTGAACAGTACATAGGCTAAAAGGGTGAATGTTGAATGAGCGAATGTATGAATGAGTTCATCCTCTGCTAGTGAAGCTAGATTGACAGAGAAAGATGTTTAATGCCTACAGAAAAGCCATGAGAACCTTTACCCAGATTCCCCAAGTTTTTTTTTTCTTTTAAATCCTGTCTAATCCTGTGACTATATAATGAGTTTATCTGCTTCTCCTCTCTCCATTTCTCTGTCTGTGTGTGTACATACACACATATAATACAATAACAACACATATTGGTTTTTTTTTTCATTTGCTAAACTGTTTGAGAATAAATTGCAGGCATGGTGCCCATTCACCCTTAAATGCTTTTGTCAGCATTTCCTAGGAACGAGGACAACTATTTACATGACCACAGGGCTTATCAAATGTGGGAATTTTATTTTGATGCTATACCATCATTTATCTTATGGTCCTTACATTTTGCCTGTTGTCCCAATATTGTCCTTTTAGCACCTTTTTTTTTTCCAGTCCAGGTTCACACTTTAGTTGTCATGGCTCTTTTGTAACCTTTATTCTGGAACATTTCCATAAACTTAATTTGTCTTTATGACTTTGGCTTTCTGCAGAGCGTAGACCAGTCATTTTATAGAATTTCCTTCTATTTGGGTTTGTCTGTTTGTTTTCTCCATAATTTGACTACAATGATACTCTCCTGGTAGGAACGCAACAAAGGCAGAGTTATGTCCTCATGTGCTAATGACCTTTCCCATGCTCTTCACTTGTTCTTCTTTCTTCTGTACCTCCTGTCCCCAAATTTTCTTTAAATTTCTCCTCATTCAGCATACCTTTCCTGAGCTCCCTTCTACCTCAGGTCATACATTAGGCCTCGGATGTACTAGGTGACCAGCGTAGGCACTGTCTGAGGGGGCCAGCAGGGAAGGCCTAGGGGTAGAAGGAAGTGTGGCATTGGCTAGGTAGTCAGTAGGGCCTGGACAAGGCCCCAGTAGCCAAAACTCAGAGCGGGAAGGGCCAGTGTTTTCAGGAGCCTGAGAAGTTGGCAGGACTTCACATGGCATGCCAAGAAATTGGACTTGGTAGGAAGGAGTGCTGGGCTCCACTAGGATGTCTGCTGTGGGCACGAGTGAAGGAACATCCAGGTGTACCTGAAGATTTATCCTCCCTGAACTAGTGGCATGGGATGTGAAATGCCAGGGTGTTGGGGCTCTGGAGAAAGATTACACAGAGCTGAAGAAGTGTCCCCCTTCTGGGTTTGGGGCAAGCTGGTGGAAATTGTGGAACCACAGACCCCTTCTTCAAGGCCTGGAAAGCTTGGCCATGCCGCTTTCTAGGAGTCCGAGGCATCAAGTAGCCTCTGGGGACCCCATGGCCACTCTCTCTACTCACAGGGTTGACCTTGCTGGCCTCGGCCAGTCGGGATCGACTGATCCATGTGCTGAACGTGGAGAAGAACTACAGCCTGGAGCAGACCCTGGACGACCATTCCTCCTCCATCACAGCCATCAAGTTTACAGGTGAGCCTCTTCCTTCCCGCTCCCAGCACCTCGTTAGATAGGCTCCTTTGGCAACAGTAAAAACTCTCTTTAGCTTAAACGGAAAAAGAGAGAAGCAAGCACTGGATTCAGGCACAGCTGGATCTGAAGGTTGAATTTTTTGAATTATCAGGACTCTCTCCTCATTAGCTGTGCCTTTCCCTGGAAGACAGGATCTTGGTTGTCACTGGGCCAATGGAAAGAGATTTCCCCTTTGCTCATTCATTTTGGCTGAAACTGGGAGCTGACTTTTCTTTTGCTGGTTTGAGGCACCTGCCCTTTCCAGAACGGTCATCAGTATCAGGGCTTTGGGGTGTTCTCTTCGGCCAGGTCAGACTCCTGCCCAGCCGCTGCCTACCTCTACTCCTGATCTAGGAGGACTGGCTTTAGATGAGTGCTGGTCCCCTGCCCCCCCAAAAAATCAAGGTGCCAATCTTGTGAGGGCAGGATGGGCATGGGTGCTTTGGCAGAAAAATAGGTGACAGTTATAGTCGCTGGAGGCTAACTCTTTGCTGGGACATTATCCTTATACCATCCCAGCAGTTATCCCCTTCCTTACCTCATTTTACAGCCAGAGTCACACAGCTAGTAGGTGCAGGCCTAGGATCTTGTCTAAGGCTGTTTTCCGAAGTCCATGCTCAACCAGGTCATCAAAGGGATTCCTTCAAGACTGGAAAGATTCAGGGTGAAGATCCCTGGCCCTAAGGGGTTCCAAGCGGAGGTGAGGCAGGCCCTGTGGGGTTTAACTGATCAGAACCCAAGAACATGTTCAAAACTATATTTAAGAAGACTGTATGCATGGGAAGAATAATACATTCATGTATTGTAAGTTCTTGACTATGAAGTGTTTTTTACATATAATTTTGTGACTGAGAATGTATTAATGTCTCTTGGTCCATCCCACTTCCTGCCCTGCCTCTCTCTAGCTAAGATGATAGGAAACTGAGCAAAAATAAATTAACAATGTTTGATGTGTCTTGATGAAGATCCAACAAAAGCTGATCAACTAAACATCTCAGACATCCTTAAAAACCTGTTCAACCCTGGCCTGTGTGGCTCAATTGGTTGGAACGCCATCCCCTAACTGAAGGGCTGCAGATTTGATTCCCAGTGAAGGCACATACCTAGGTTGTGGGTTCGATCCCCAGTCGTGACACTTAGGGTGCAAGTTCAATCCCCACTCCAAGCGTGTGCAATCCCCTATTTGGGTGCGTGTGGGAGGTGACTGATCAATGTTTCTCTCTCTTCCGTCGGTATTTCTCTCTCTCCCTTCCTATACAATGAAAAAATGTCCTTGAGTGAGGATAAATAATAATAATAATAATTTTTTAAAAACCTGTTCATTCCTGGCTGGTAGTAGTTAGAGCAAATCTGGCAGTTTGGCCCCAGTGACCTCACCTTTAATGAATGGTCTAGATTCAAGAGAGGTGATGACTGGCCCAGGGGGTGGCCCAGAAGTTGGTCCTTTAGGCCATCTTCTGAAGGGTGTGGGCTTTCATTAGAGCCCCAACCAGCCTGAGAGGATGCAGCTCCTAAACCTAGCTCCTGGGTGCCTTGCTCTGCTGGGCTCACTCACTGAGGGGTTATGCTCAAAATACCGATCATCAGTATAAACTGGACACCCGTCAGTCCATACCTGTCTGAAGCTACCCTGCTAAATAAGGACTCAGCCTTCTAACTCTTTTATGTGGAACATGTCCAAAAAGTGAATAAAAACATAGTTTACTGAATAAAGTCATATGCCACATGACATTTCGGTTAATGACAGGCTACCTGTACAAAGGTGGTCCCATAACATTATAAAGTAACTGAAAAATTTCTATCACCTAGTGACATCATAGCCGACGTAATGTCACAGTGCAACTCAGGTCATAGTGCCCATGTGTCTGTGGTGGTGCTGATGTAAGCACACCTGCACCGCCAGTCATACAAAAGCATAGCAGCTGTGATTGTGTACAGTACATAATACTTGATGATAATGATACATATGTTACTGGTTTATGTATTTACTATACTTTTAATCATTATTTTAGCATGTACTCTTTCTGCTTATAAAACAAAGTTTGCTTTAAAACAATATGCTGTGTTATGCTGGCAGCAACCTCATCATCTCATATTTACTGAATCTCTTGATCCTATCATTTCCTGTAGTGCTTGATTTAACCTTGTGTTGTTTTGTGCAGTAACAGGGTGTCCGGGCTGGTGGCCTAGGAGCAATGGGCTATTCCATATAAGCTAGGTTTGTAGTAGGTTATGCCATTGACAGTGCTGTAAGTGAGCTTGGTGACGTTATCACAACACCCAAATCACCTAATGACACATTTCTCAGCACATATCTCCATTGTTAGGTGGTGCCTGACTAATACCGTGAACACCCACATCAAGATTTATAGTCAGTAGGTAAGAACTGGAACATACACTCCCATTGTTTATAGCCAGCAACGGTTCTGATTGTCCATGGTCCTAACGTTGCTAAATGCTGGGTCTCTCCCTCTCCTTCACAGGGCCCACTGCCTTCTGTGAGCCGGTAATTCCTGCTTGAGTAACATCTTAACTTGTATGTCAGTGCTGGGCTCTCTCAAATGTCTTCTCATGAAGGAGCAGCATCTGTTGTACTAAGCCTCTAAATATTTATTTTGTCTTTTCATTTTCACCACAACTCTGTGAGGAATTCGTAATGTTATTCTATAAAGAAAGAATAATAGCCCCAGCTGGTGTAGCTCAGTGGATTGAACATCGGCCTGTGAACCAAAGGGTCGCCAGTTCGATTCTCCAGTCAGGGCACATACCTCGGTTGCAGGCCAGGTCCCCAGTAGGGGGCGTGCGAGAGGCAAGCACACATTGATGTTTCTTGCCCGCTTTCTCCCTCCCTTCCCCTCTGTCTAAAAATAAAATAAATAAAATCTTAAAAAAAAAGAATAATAATGAAAGTGCTTACCAGGTGGCAGCCACTGTTCAACGGTTTCACACAATTTTCGTGGGGCAGGGGCTGTTACAGACCCATTATACAGACAGGAAGCTGAGGTTCAGAGAAGAAGCTGGGTTCAGAGCACAGTGTTTAACCAGAGAATGCACAGCTTCAGTCCTGGCCCTGTCCTGACTTTCTGTGCACCCTGGGACAAGGACTGTGTGACGCAGTCCCTGGGTCATGTTTGTACAATAGAGCGGCTAGTGAGCAGTCAAGAAGAGGGAGGCACAAGTAGTGTAGGGCCTGGCCTGAGGGATGTGTGGGTGTTCTGATTGTTCTTGATCACATGAGCCTCCCAGCGTCCACGTGTCTTAGACATTCAGCCCCTTCTGTGCCCTTGGCCTCTGTTTCCCTATCTGCCCTTGCTCTGCAGAGGCCTTCCTTGCAACTGCGCCACCTGTACCTCCTTACACACGCAGCTCACATCTTACAGACTCCTACCTGCACCCAGCATCCACCTCACCTCTGCGAAGCCCTCCCCGAACCCCCGCTGAGTTCCCTTGCAGTGGTGGGCCAGCCCTATGTAGTATACCACCGCCTCCTTTTCCAGGCAACAGAGACATCCAGATGATCAGCTGTGGGGCTGACAAGAGCATCTACTTCCGCAGCGCCCAGCAGGTAGAGTGGGGTGGCCTTCTTGGGGGCTAGGGTGTGGGGGGGCCTTGTCACAGTTGTCCTTTGAAGGTCCTTTCTGCCCTGCCAGGGCTCAGATGGGCTCCACTTTGTCCGTACCCACCACGTGGCAGAGAAGACCACCTTGTATGACATGGACATTGACATTACCCAGAAGTACGTTGCCGTGGCCTGCCAGGACCGCAATGTGAGGTGAGGAGCTGCCCTGGGCCCTTCGTCAGCCTTGCCTGGGCTGCTTTATGAGTGGGGCCTGTATAGGACCTAGTTGAGTCTGTTTTCTCATGAGTTGTCTGCTCTCTTTCCCCTTGCTCATCTGGTCCCTGAGCAGCTGAGTGATTGGAGGAACCCAGCAGGTGTTTCTCAGGAGCTCACCTGGGTTTGGCCTCCAGTTCAGAGAGTTCCTTCTGGCTTTCTAGAAGCCCATGTGGGGTGACTGAGAGCGCTGATATGACTCATAAACTTATTAATTCACCTCCATTACCCGAGCACCTGTCTGGGATGGACAGTGTAGGAGTAACAGAAGTGAGCAGGGCAGACCCAGGCCCTGCCTTCGCAGAGCTCATAGGCCAGTAGAGGAAACATGGACACTTCACCTGAGAGTGATAACTTGGAGTGATCAGGGCTGGGATGGGGATAGCCCAAGGGGTTGGGGGCCCTGGGGAGATACCTGACCCTACCTCTGCTTGATGGAAGGACTCTGAAGGACATGGAGGATTAAGCCAAGGGAGGTGAGGGAGTATGTAAAGGACACAGCGTGTGCAAAGAGGCTCTCCGCCTCCTTCATCTGCTCATTCAAATTGGGTGCCAGGCACTCAGCTTACTCTGTGGCAGGGGCGTTGGGCATTAATTCAACAGACGCCCTAATGCATAATTTCCATGACCTGAGCCTGAGATGGTGTCTCATTCTCTGAGATAGGGTTTTAGTCCAGGCATCAAAAGTGGGGATAAGAGGTGGCAGTGGCCTTCCAGGGGAGAGGATGGAGTGGGTGGGCAGATCCATGTTGGCCATGTTCTGTAACCACCTCCCCAGAGTCTACAACACCATAAATGGAAAGCAGAAGAAATGCTACAAGGGCTCCCAAGGTGATGAAGGGTCCCTGCTGAAGGTGAGAAACCAGGGCCCCTGGGGTGGAAACTATACACAGACCCCACACATAGGGTCCCCTTGGCGTCTGCTGTCCTGTTGAGCCACCTTAGACCTGTGTCCTCCTTGGCACCTGATTAAAGGGTCATATGCTGGCCAGCCACCCACTCTGGCCTGGCTGACCACAGATGCTTGGGAGCTAGGGGTTGCCCAGACTGATTCACCTTTATTTAGTGAGTCCTTCCCTAAGTGGGGCCATTTTAAGTGGTTTCCATTTTGAGTGCCAACAGAGTACAGTGGGAAGACTCAAAGAGTTATGGGCTCTATGGCCAGGCTTGTCTCCTGCCTGTGTTATCCAGGCCAAGGCAGGGACCCCCTCAGAGCCTCTGGACTAAGTAAGAGTTCAGGCTCCAGGGTCAGAATCCCTCCACACAACTCTGTCTCAGGCTGACTGTGACCTTGGGCAAGCGTCACCTCTCAAGTCTAGTTTATCATCTGTAAAATGCAGCAGGTGCAAAGAGTTTCTGTCATAGGGTTGCTGTGTGGGGGAAATGTTACACACATACAGTGCTTAGTATAGGGCCTGGCTGCCATCAGTGCCACCGTTGTATTTGTTCATTTCTTTACCTGTGAGATGGAAGCAAGAGTTCTACCCTACAAAGAGTATGTGTTTTGAGGGTGCTCTGGGCTGAGCCCCTGTACTAAGTGTCCAGCACAAGGGTGGTCCTCAGTCAGTGGGGACTGTAACCTTTGATCCAGGCCTCACCATAAAGAAGAGGCAGGCGGCATAAAGCATCACTTGGCTTTTTCTCCACGGCAGGTCCACGTGGACCCCTCAGGCACCTTCCTAGCCACAAGCTGCTCTGACAAAAGCATCTCAGTGATTGACTTTTACTCGGGCGAGTGCATTGCCAAGATGTTTGGCCATTCTGGTGAGTGTGCCTCCCTGCTTGGGACATTTCCCCACCCGTCCCTGTGCAACCTTCTGACTCAGAAGGTCAGCGCAGCTTCTCTGCTCTACTTCTAGAAATTGTCACTGGCATGAAGTTCACCTATGATTGTCGTCACTTGATCACAGTATCTGGAGACAGGTGGGAAAGGCCAAGAGGCTGCCTCTGGCTGGCCTCCCGCTGGGGAGTGTGTGGGATCTACACCGTTGAGAGAGCAGGGGCTTAGACACTGGGAATACCAGGCTTACAACCTGCCTGTGCAGAGAGCTCTTCTGAGTGTTCCAGCTTTCTCTCTCCTTGGACAGCATGCACCTTGGTGTCACACCCAGCCCTGAGCTCAAAGCTGCTGCTTAATTTACTTGTGACCTTGAGCACGTCATTTCCCCTCTCTGAGCTTCAGTTTGTTCCTTCGTAAGGGTGTTGATACCATTTACCTTGAATATTGTATGGTGAGAATCAAATGAGATGCTTATATATTTCATCCTGATGTATTTCCTTATGTAAATTATATATGTAATAATTTATAATAAATACAATAATTAAAAATAAATTCCTTAGCACGTGGTTGGCATCCAAGGAAGTCCCTTTTGTTGCTCCCTTCAGTTTACTAAACTGCTTCCTCACAGTCCCTTTCCTTGGTCTGGAGGCCCTCAGAACAGGCCCTGGTTAGCTGGGGTGCCCTGGAGCCCGTGCCCAGGTTGTAGACCTGACATGGTCTGGAGCCCTTGCACTAAGCTGATGGGGTGTGTTTTCTGGGAGGTGCCAGGGAAAGGGGTCTTGGCTGTGATGACTGAGGTGGCTTCAGAGTCAGAGGACTTTCATAGTCAGTATTTCTCCCCCTCCCACATCCCTCTTGGGCCTCTTACAGCTGTGTGTTCATATGGCACCTGGGCCCAGAGATCACCAACTGCATGAAGCAGCACTTGCTGGAAATTGACCATCGGGAGCAGCAGCAGCAGAGCACGAAGGATGGGAAGTGGACCAGCGACCCCAGGTCCTAGCAGCCACCTGTACACCCCCTGTCTCCTCCCTCAGAGGAATATTTTCCTGCTCTCGGCCCCAAGAGGCATAATGCTGGGGACAGAGCCATAACCGAGACAGCCCTGGGCCTTGCCTTTTGTGCACTCTCAGGGTAGGAGCTGGATTTTGAATACAAAGTTATAATAACACATATGAGAAGGGTTTGGGGGGTGGAAAAGCAAAGTACTTGGAGAGCCTGTGAGTACTGGGATGCGGGAAGCCTCAGGAGGCTGTGGAGACCAGAGGAAGCCCCTGGCATTGAGATGCCGTCTTACTCTTTAAAGTTCTCATGCTGTAAGACCTCTTTTATTTGGAGTGAATTCATGCTCTAATTTTTCACTTGGGATTTTGGTTTGGAGGTCTCAGTTTGAGTGGGAGATTGTGGGTTTTTCCTCTCCCCTGCCCCATCTCTACCTTGAGGCTTTGTCATTGTCTCCCTGTGGGGACCAGGCCTTGATATGAGCTGCCTATCCTGTGGTGGCTTTGGAGGTATTGTAGCTATAGGCACCAAGAGAAAGAGCAGCTACTAACCTTTGGCTCTTGGTTTTGAGTCTCACACCCTACCCTGGGGCTGGAGCAGGATCCTGGCTCCAGTGCCCACCTTGTGTCAAGCATGTAGTCTCCTGTACTCCAAAGGATCTGAAATCTCACTGCTGCCCCATACTTCCCGAAATAGATCCCAGCAGCTCAGTACTCAATCCCCACTTTCTGCTTTGTTTTTCAAAGATCCCATTGATGTGGGCTTTGGAGTTCCTTATTTTTTGAGCCCAGCCTTTCTTATATCTCATTTATTATAGTGATATATTTGTAGCAGAATGGGTGTGGCAGGTGAGACCTCCCAGCATCATAATTTCATAGGTAACCTAGCACAGGGCCCTGGCCCTAGGCAGATCCTTCTAGGACCCCATTTACTTGTTTCTCTCCTTGCCTTCCTCATTCCTGGCTTCAGGTGGGAGACATATATATGCAGCAAGATTTGCTCCCTAAGCCCTGGAGAGCAGACAGAGGATGAGTTGGAGGAAGAGTGTGAACCTGAAGAGTTGCTGAAGACACCATTCAAAGAGAGCTTGGATCCAGGTTGGGAAACTGATCCATCCAAAGGAGCCCTCATTTGACCTCTGTCAGTGTAGGGGTCATTGCTGGGTTTCACCCACCACTTTGTTTTCAGTGCCTGGCAAATACTGAAGCTCAATAATCATGTTGGTCAGGACTCTCTCAGTGTAATAGCAGCCAGAATCTCATTGGTGTAGCTAGAAAAATTATTGGTTCATGTACCTGAAAATCTGAGAGGACGGCTTTAGACATAGCTGGATCCAGGTAGTCAGGTGATATTAAAGGAGTATATTTTTTCTATGATTTGGTTCTGCTTTTCTCCACATTGGCTTTGCTGTCAGACAGACTTCCTCTCCTGGGAGGGAGGGATGTAAAGGGAATGTCACAGGGAAAAACAGAGCACATTAACCAGGAGTAAAACAGATTTTGTTGTTCAGGCCAAAAAGGAGAGTAGTAGCTTAGTGACTTTATAAGAGGCCAGGCTCTCTGTGAATTTCTACCCCTTTACAGAGTACCTTGGTTGGCATAGGCCCTCATGGTTGCAAGATGGTGGCTTAAGTTCCAGGCATCAGAGGTATGGTTGAATAGGACATTTCCTCCTAGAATATCCTTTAGAAAGGAACATTTTCCTCCCTGGCTGGTGTGGCTCAGTGGTTGGAGTGCCAGACTGCAAACCGAAGGGTGTCTGGTTTGATTCCTGGTCAGAGCATATGCAGAAGACAGCTGATCGATGGTTCTCTCACATTGATGTTTCTCTCCCTCTTTCTCTCTCCCTTTCCCTCTCTCTAAAATAAATAAAATCTGAAAGAAAGAAAGAAAGGAAGAAAGAGAGAAAGAAAGAGAGAAAGAAAGAAAGAAAGAAAGAAAGAGAAAGAAAGAAAGAAAGAAAGAAAGAAAGAAAGAAAGAAAGAAAGAAAGAAAGAAAGAAAAAAAGAAAGAAAGAAAAAAAAAGAAAGAAAGAAAGAAAGAAATGAATGAATGAATATTTTCCCAGAAGCCCCTGACAGGTTTCTCTCAGGTCCCACTGGTCATGATTGCTCCAGCTATGGGAGAGGCTGGAAACAGTGATTAGCACTAGGTGCTTTTAGTGTGGTTGGTGGGCTCTACCAACAAGGAACACAGATGGCTGATAGGTAGGCAACAGCAATATGAGAATTCAGCCTTGGTAAAAAACCAGGATAAGTTAGTTTTCTTTGTCACCACCCTCATTCCTGATCCAGTGTCCTCTCCAGGCTGACCACTTTAAAAATTTTTTTTAAATATATTTTATTGATTTTGCTATTACAATTGTCCCAATTTTTCTCCCTTTGTCCACCTCTGCCCTGTACCCCGCTTCCCTCCAGCAATCCCTTCCCTTAGTTCTTGTCCATCGGTCATGCATATAATTTCTTTGGCTTCTCCATTTCCTGTACTATTCTTAACATCCCCCTGTCTATTTTGTACCTAACAATTTGTACTTCTTAATCCCTGCTCCTTTTCACCCATGTTCCCCTTCCCCGTCCCAGCTGATAACCCTCCAGATGATCTCCATATCTATGATCCTGTTCCTGTTTTGCTTGTTTGCTTAGTGTGTTTTTTAGATTCAGCTGTTGATACTTGTGCATTTGTTGCCATTTTAATGTTCATAGTTTTGATCTTTTTCTTGTACAGTTCCCTTTAACATTTCATATAATAATGGTTTGGTACCCTGGCTGGTGTGGCTCAGTGGACTGAGTGCCAGCCTGCGAACCAAAAGGCCACTGGTTCAGTTCCCAGTCAGGGCACATGCCTGGGTTGCAGGCCGGGTCCCCATTTGGGGGTGTGTAAGAAGCAATGTATCTCACACGTTGATGTTTCTCTCCCGCTCTTTCTCACTCCCTTCTGCTCTCTCTAAAAGTAAATAAATAAAATCTAAAACAAATTAATTGATTAAAGAAATAATAATGGCTTGGTGATGATGAACTCCTTTAGTTTTACCTTGTCTGGGAAGCGCTTATCTGCCCTTCCATTCTAAATGATAGCTTTGCCGGATAGAGTAATCTAAGTTGTAGGTCCTCACTTTTCTTCACTTTGAATACGTCTTGCTAGTCCCTTCTAACCTGTAAAGTATCTTTTGAGAAATCAGCTGACAGTCTTATGGGGACTCCTTTGTAGGTAACTCTCTGCTTTTCTCTCGCTGCTTTTAAGATTCTCTCTTTATCTTTAACCTTTGGCATTTTAATTATGACATGTCTTGCTGTGATCCTCTTTGGGACCAACTTGTTTGGGACTCTCCATGCTTCCTGGACTCGTGTGTCTATTTCCTTTACCGAATTAAGGAAGTTTTCTTTTATTATTTTTTCAAATAAGTTTTCAATTTCTTGTTCTCCCTCTTCTCCTTTGGTACCCCTCTGTTCGAATGTTGATGTTTGGAGATGTCCCAGGGCTCCTTATTCTATTCTCATTTTTTAAAATTCTTTTTTCTTCTTGCTATTCTGATTGAATGCTTTTTTCTTTCTTATGTTACAAATTGTTCATTTGAATCTCGCCTTCATCCCCTCCACTGTTAGTTAGTTCTTCGTTTCACTTAATGCAACCTTCATTTCCTCCTGGGTCTCTTTTATGCTGTTGCAGTACCCAACAATTCCTTTGAGGATCCTGATGACCAGTGTTTTGAACTGTGCATCTGATAGGTTGCTTATCTCCATTTCATTTAGTTCTTTTCCTGGAGCTTTGTTCTGTTCTTTCATTTGGGCCATGTTTCTTTGTCTCCCCAGTTTAGCAGCCTCCCTGTTTTTGTTTCTGTGTATTAGGTTGTGCTTTGACTCCCCGTCTTAGTAGCGTGGCCTGTTGTGGACAAGGCACCCATCTCGATGAATGAGTCTTCTTTAAATCCTTGGTTGTTGGACTTTCATACAGCTCGATTTTTTGTCAAATCTGGGTGATGTTTGTCTTGTAGTGTAGTTGTAATTTTTGCTGTAGTTGTGCATAGAGGCAGTGTGTTTGCCTGCGCCTCCATCTTGGCCAGAAGTCTCTTAATTTGCCCACAGCCAGCTGGGTGGAGGGGTGACCAGTTTTATCAGTTTCGTGTAAATCTTTATAGACCTTTTCTGGAGCATTAATATATATATATGTATGTATCCATAGGAAACACATATTTATGTCCATAAATTGTATTATACAAATATTGTTCTATATATTTTTCCTCTCAAATGTATCTTATCCACCTGTACTTTGGTGGATACAAAGCAGAGGCCTCCCTCTTTTAACCAGCAGCATAGCAGGGTATTTTAAGTTATTCCCTCTGGGTGGGCATTTAGGTTTTTTCTAACTTCGTACTGTTGTGAAGGAGGCTAAGCGCCTGGGCCTCCTCTTTGGGCATGTGTGAGAGTGTTTCTCCAGGACAGAAGAGGGTGGACAAGTTCTGGCACTGCTGGGCCCAGGGGTTAGCACACTTTTTCTTTTAAAAGAGAACCCCAAGAGCCCTCCTTGCTGCCCCACCCAGCAGTCAGTGTTAAGCTCTTTCTTCCCCCATACTTTTGCCAGCATTTAATAGTATGAAACATTTTAATTTGGTGAAATCTTAAGGGTAAAACATTATATTACATTGTGTAAATGTGTGTTTCCCTGACAATTAGCAAGGTTGAGCATCTTTTGATATGTCTGTGGTTTCCTATAGTGTTCAGAGGATTGCCTGTTGATGTTTGTCGCCCATTTATCCCTTGGGTTGTTTCTTTTCTTTTCATGGATTCCGTATGTCTCTTCAGATCCTCAGTGCCTACTGACCAATGGCAAGCTGCCACTCTGGGCAAAGCGGCTGGTGAGTCTGGGATGCCTGGGGGCTGGCAAAGTAAGGGTACCCTCCCCCATGCTCTTGTTTCTTTTAGGAGCGCTCCCCCCACCACATCTCTCTTTTCACTGGAGAACCCCATTACCCTTCTAGTCTCAGCTGAGATAGCCCATCATTCATGCAATATGTGTTTACTGAGCACCTTCCCTCTGCTAGGCATTGTTCTGGCCATGAGACACGGCAATAAACAAGGCAGACAAAATTTCTGCCTTCACAAGCTCATTTTCTTATGTGGGAGTTGGACAATATCCACAGTAAACTAAGTGCTATGGAGGAAAAAAATTTGAGGAGGAAAATAAGGAGTGTTGGGGGAGGGGTGATAATTTTAAGGTAAACAGAAAAGGCTTCACTGGGAAGATGATATTTGAGCAGAGTTGAAGTGAGAAATGGAGATCCTGGAAAAGAATTTTCCAGGCAGAGAGACCAGTGTGCAAGGGCAAAGGCCTTGAGGCAGGATTGTGCTTAACATGTTCGAAAAAGTTCAGAGACACTCAGGTGCCTGGGTTGAGGGTGGATAAGGGGTAGTAGAATGGGGGAAGGGCTCAGAGGGGCAGTGGGGACCAGATGGTGTGAGGCCACGCGGGCTGTGGTGCACTCCCTTGATACTCATTATCCTTCTCCACTTACTTTTTTTTCCCGTTGCACTGAGTGAGATGGAGACAAGGGAGGGCTCAGAGCTGAGGATGGCCACGATCTAACTCATGTGTTAACAGGTTCCTATGGCTGCTTGTTGGAAACAGACTCTGAGAGGGGAGCAGGAGGATTAGAGAATAGACTGATGAGGTAATCCAGGCAGGAGAGACTGGAGCCTGGACCAGGAGGGAGAAAAAATAGTTGGATTCTGGAGGGATTTTGAAAGTGGAGCCAAATGATTGGATTGTGAAAGGAAAAGAGAGATCAAGATGATGTTAAGATTGAATGAATGATTGCTGTCTTGGAAGAGAGGCAGACTAGGAGCTAGTAGCTTAGGAGCTGGTAGCAGAATCCTAAACCCTAGGTTGGAACAATGTCAGACCTCAGATCAAAGCCTACAGGAAAATACTCCCCTGCCATCCCCTTCCCTGCAAACCAGGTCAGGGTATCTGGACATGCTCTCTCAGGCCCCCAAGCTTCCCCTTACCAGTGCATATTACAATTGGAATTACATTCAACAAATAATCACTGTATACTTACTTTGTGTGAGCTTTGTTCTGAGTCTTTTATATGTTTTGTCTCATTTAATTCTCATTGAAGTAGGGGCTAGTCATATCCCCATTTCACAGATAGAGAAACCGAGGCCCAGAGAGGTTAAGTAACTTGTCCAGGGTCACACAGCTAGGAATTATAGTATATGGGATCAACTGTAGGCAGGCAGGCTCCAGAGCCTGAGTTCTCAAACACTCAGCCTTCACCTGTGTCTCGAGCAACAGTCTTGGTACTAGGCAGCAGTGGGCTGGACCAGGGTGTGAGAAGTGGCTGTATCTTGGTTGTATTTGAATGGCAGAGCTGACAGAATTTGCTGAAGAAATACAATGTGGAGTATGAGGAACACAGTAAGAGAGAGGAATGAAAGATTACCTCAAGGTTTGGGGCCTGAGCAACTGGGAAAAATAGCTGAGATAGGGAAGGCTTTAGGAAAAGCAGGTTTAGGGGAGGGGGAGAATCCGTTTTAAACATGTTCGCTTTGAAATGCCCACTAAACATCCATATGGAGCTGTAGAGCAGTTGCACGTGCACTTCTGCGGCTTAAGAGCAAGGTTCAGGCTGGAGATAGATGTCTGGAAGTTATTTCTGAGTAGTGTTAAAGCCAAGAGACGAGGTGAGGTTCAAGCAGCTCCCCTGGCTCTCACCGGAGTTGGTGATCTCTTGGCTGGCTGCCTGACCATCCTGTCACCCTCAGCTAGGAGACGACGATGTGGTGGATGGCTCAGCATTCCGCACCAAGCACAGCTACCAGCCACATGGTCGCTGGGCGGAGCGGGCTGACCAGGAGCCCCTCAAGACCATCCTGGATGTCTGTGACTTGGATTGCTTCTCTACCCCCATGAAGTCTGACAGCCTGGAGGACTCTGTTCTGGATACGCTGGAGCCGCAGAACCTGGCTGGCCTGCTGAGTGAGGTAAGGGCTTCCTGCTCCAGGCCAGCCTAGAGCCCCTGCACCACTGTCTGCTCAGGAGTTGGGGCATCATCACCGTCATTTTGAAAATATGGCTGACTGTGCCACTCGAGAGGTATGAGAGGATTACCTGAGATGGCAGAGGGCAGGAGGGTGACCCCAGGCCTGATGCACAGTGAGACTTACTAGGGCAGACCAGGAATCTGGGGGGTGGGTTACTTTGGGGGTTAAGAGTTTTGGCCCAAGAGCAGGCCTGTGCCTGAGTGGAGGGCATTTGAACAAGTGGAGACTGGCCCTACCTCTTCCCTGTTGTGTGAATTAGAGCAAGGCTTGCCTCTCTGGGCTTCAGTTTTCAAAAATATGGACATTAAAAAAAAGATGACCAAAAAGATTTCATAAAAATGGTTATTAAAAAATAGCCCTCAGCCCTGACTGGCATGTCTCCGTGGGTTGGGCATCATCCTGCAAAGCGAAAGGTGGCCAGTCAGATCCCTGGTCAGGGCACATGCCTGGATTGTAAGTTCAGTCCCCAGTTGGGGCACGTACAGAAGGCAGCCAGTTGATGTGTCTCTCTCACATCGATGTTTCTCTCCCTTTCTTTCTCCTTCCCTTCCCCTCTCTCTAAAAATAAATACATAAAATCTTATTTTGTTTTAAAAAACCCTCAGAGAACTTTTACAGAAATCCAATGCTAAGAACGGGGACTGATCCCATTTGAGGTGCTAAAGCCATTTTAGTTCTTATTTTATTATTTTCCAAATAAACTTATGTTTTTACCCTGTTGTGTGTTTTCTTTTTATTGGAGCACAATACACATGCACTTATGTGCACAAAGCTTAGGTAAATAGCTTGATGAATTGTTTCCTGTGTATGTATCTATGTCTGTGCACCACCCAGGCCAAAATGTAGAGCACTGCCCACCTCCCAGGCTCCCCGTTCCCCTCCCGGCTAGTACTTGAACTCGAGGTAAGCAGCATTCTGACCTCTCAGCATGGACTGGTTTGCTTGTTCTTGAACTTCATATGATTAGACTCTTATAATGCAGCTGGGCATGGAGTGAGCTTGTGGTGAACAAAGGGATTGACCTGGGCCCTGGTGCACAGTGAGCATCCCACAGCGGGGGCTGCCATCATCCCTGACATCTTTACTGTGACACTTAGAAGATTGCAAATGTCCTGGTTGCCACAGTTGCCTCAGATGGCTCTGCCTCTTTACCCCACAGTCAGAGAGTCCCCAGGAAGATGACTGTAGGAATCCCTCCTTCCTGTCCCTACAGAGGGAGTCTCCTGAAGCCAGAGAGGTCATCATCTCCCTGGAGGCAGAGGTGCCAGTCCCAGGGACAGACAGGTAAGTGTCCTTTGCACCAAGGGGAGTCTTAGTTGGGAAGAGGAAGCCTCAGCTGACAGGCATGCTCTGTAAGAACTGCCCTCCCACTGGGCCTGTGGGAGTGGAGTGGGGGGTATGGCCCTGATGGAACAGGAGCCCAGCCCTGCAGCCTGTTCCCATGGTTCTTGATGGAGGTACGAGGCAAGTGACCCTTTGGAGGAGGCAGGAGAGGCAACATACTGCAGTCGAGAAGAGCAGGGTGCGGATGCCTCAGGGTTCTGGTCGGGGCCAGTTGGTTACTAACTATTATGTTTTCATTCTCTCACTCTGCCCCTACTGGCATTGCAGCAAGTGTGGCTGGGAAGTGGTGGAGGGAGAACCTGAAGACCAGCAAGGTGGCTTCTATCTCGGGCTCTCCCCCATGGGCTCAAAGGATCAGAGCAAACCTGAGGGTGAGTGAGGGCCAGGCAAGGACCGTGCCGTGGCCCATTCATCAGGCTAGGCCCCTTTCTGGGCACTGATGATGACCTTAACCCAGCCTTCCTGAAACTCAAGAGTGTCGCAGAAGATAGATGCGGTCCTTGATGTTACCAGAGGACTCTGGAGCCCAACTGCCCACCGATGGAAGCCCAGCTCTGCCACTTCCTACAACTGTAACCTTGTTTGTCCATGAAAATAGGGGCAGGTGTTATCATCCCCATTCTCCAGAAGGGGAGACTGAAGCCCCAAGAAATTGAGCCATTTACCTGACTCACACAAAAAAAGGGCCTGGCTATGGGCTTCTGACTCCCCCATAATATCACCTGTCTACCACTTTAGATTCAGGGGATTCAGAGGCCTGCTTGGAATGTACCTTCGCCACCATCCATTCCTCCCCTCCACACCTGGACTCAGACCCGCGGTTCGACATGACAATAACCACCCCCATACCAAGTAAATAGGGGCCAGGCATGAGGAAGGGGAGCGGGCGGGCCTGGCTCAGGGGCTCGTCATGATACTTGAACACTGGGCACACATCAGCTGTGTACTTGGTGCCCACTAAGGCTCACTTGGAAGGCAGAGCCATTAGTCTTTCCTTCTCGGTGTGGTAGCGACAAGGTATGTGATGGGCAAGTCCAGCTTTCTCCATCGTCAAGTGTCTGGTGTCTTTGTTGGGGTGTCTGCCATGACTCATGGTGTTGAAGGTTCTCTCCTGCCTGCACCCTTTGCCTCTCCACAGAATACCCAGGAACCGCAGAAGAGTTGTCCCAGCCTGAGATACCAGGCGTAGCCAATGGCTCCCTGCCCCAGACCCCTGAGCAAGAGAAGTTTCTCCGCCACCACTTTGAGACGCTTACTGACGCCCACCCTAAGGGTAGGGCCCTGCCCCTCTCAGCCCTGCCTAGGTGGACTGTCCAGCACTAGGCACAGTGTGGGCATCTCTGGGTTAGGGCTTTCCCCAGCAGGGCTGCTGAGGGTAGTGGGAAGGCATATGATTTATCTTAAGGACTAAGCCACATGGTTTCCTCTTCCTGCTACAGTTGCTCTGTGTGGTCTGTTGATGGGGGTGTTTGAGGATCTGCCTGGATCTAGAACTAGTTGGCTGGAGGGATTCTGAGGTCTCCCTTGGCATCTTTCCCTAGAGCTCTTTCACAGATCCCTAAGAGATGTGACAGCCTCTGAGGATGAGGACTTTCTAAATCCCCGGCTGAGCATGTCAGCCCAGTTCCACTCACGCCTCCAGAAGACATCCAGGTAGGAGCTGGTGAACTGGCGAACCTTCCAGCTTTCTGTATTCCCCCAGAGTGGGGCTGTGTCCTCTCAGGCACCCCCAGGGCAGACACAACTACCTGATTTCCTCCCACAGGCTCAGCCACACCTTCCCTTCCCGGCCGCCCCTGAACCTCCTGAAGTCCCCAGAGGTCAAAGTCATAGGCCTCGGGGGGAACCAGCCCAGAACAGAGCCTCTGAGAGCAGGTACTGGCTACGCCTTTCCAGACAGGACCAACGTGAGTACTTGGGCCACCTCCTCGGGACAGAGGACTGGGAGCCAGGAGGCCTCGTCCTCACCTTATGGCTGTGCTTGCAGGTCCTCTCTGGGGGGAAGGCTAAGGAGCCCCTTGACACCCTGGAGGCCTGGTGCCCACTGAGTGAGTGTCACCATCCCTAGTAAACAGCCCTGAGCTTCTCAGCAAATGGCCCTGGGTGCTCAGCTGAACCATGGGTGGGGATGGGTACAGTCCACTTGGACCCTGCAGCCACCCTGGGGCGGGGGGGGGCCCTATCGTTTCTGCGGCTTGCGTGTGAGAGTGAACCAGCTGCTTCCTTTACAGCCCACTGCCTCCAAGGCCTGCCTTCCTGCGTTCCCTCTTTCTCAGTGCTGCCCGCAGACAGGAAGCCTCTGACACCCACAGTGCTACCCAGTCCAGGCCTCCACAGCCCCTCTACCTGCTCCCACACGGAGGCTGCTGCTAGCTCCTATGTGAAGATGTCACACAGCATCTCCCTTGAGGACAGTGAGGACCCTGTCCTGGCTGAATTGACCAGACCCCTCTGCAGGCCCTCATTCTTGGGGGAGCTGGTCTCCCTGGACCAGGAGTTTCAGGCCATCACCACCACAGCAGCACCCAATTCTGACAGCGAGGGCCAAGAGCCTGCCCTGACGTCCCAGGGCAACCATGGAGCCCAGGCCAGCCTCAGACAGACCCTGTCAGGCATCTGTGACAGGCTCTTACTGCCCCCACCCCCACCGGAGTCACCTACTACCTGTGCCTGGTCACCGGAACCTGTGGCCACCCAACCTGATGTCACGGTTACAACAGCTAGCTTAGGAACCGCAGCTCCCATAGATGTGAGCTCCCTGAGGCTCTGCAACTCCACCTTTCTCCCAAGGCTTCTGGCTCCTGTGGCCCTCAACACCCCTGCCCATCCCGACAGCCCCGCACTTCCAGAGGACATACCTGGGGGCCCTGGCAGCATCACCTCCCTCCTGGAGCTCACTCCTGGTGAGTGTCACCCTTGGGATAAGGTGTTGTCTCCTAA
Source organism: Mormoops blainvillei (assembly GCA_004026545.1). Taxonomy (NCBI): domain Eukaryota; kingdom Metazoa; phylum Chordata; class Mammalia; order Chiroptera; family Mormoopidae; genus Mormoops; species Mormoops blainvillei. Next base: position 285,199 of record PVJD01000331.1, read on the forward strand.
GCTCGCCTCAGGTAGCAGGCTAGCTCAGCTCCGAAGGTGGGCACCTGGCCACAGGGGCTGTGCCATTCATTCATTCATTTACTGAACTATTTAGTAGGCACTTTGTGTGTGTTGGGCTTTTCATTCTAGGCCCCGAGGGCATGGATGGGCTGTGGTGGTAAACAGACTACAGAGAATTGACACCTTAATTGGGGAAGATGCCTAAACTAAATCTATGAGGAAAGTGTTAAGTGTATTATGAAGTGATACGTGCTCAGGAGAGAAATAAGAGAAAGGGTTTAGGGAGTGAGAAGTGGGGGCAGTAGTTACAGTTTTAAACAGGATAATGAGAAAAGGCTTCAGAAAGAAGGTGGTATTTGAGCAGAGACCTGCAGGAGGGGAGCAGAGGGAGACTTGGGGACTGAGGGAAGTGTTCCAGGCACAGGGACAACAGTTGGGATCAGCCCAGCCACCCTGGTCTCTCCTAGACCAGCTATAAAGTATAGGTATCTTTCTCATTCCCTCCTCTCTGCTCCTAGATGTGCTCGGTGTGGTCCGGGACAGCCCCGGGCACTGGGGGGAGCCGGGGGTGCCAACTGGAGTCCTCTCCCCAGGTCCCCCTGAGCTGAGCAGTGTGGGGAGCATCGTGCACAAACTGCAGACTGCCTTCCAAGAAGCCCTGGACCTTTACCACTTGGTGAGCCAAGCCCCAGGGTCAGGGGAAAGGGCTAGAGGGGTACTCTGGGACAACCCGGCCTGAGTGGTCCCTAATAAGGTTAGCACTCCTTGCAGATGGTCTCCAGTGACCAGTTGAGTATCAAGCAGCGGCAGGCACGGACTGAGCTGACCTCCACCTTCCTTTGGATCCACAGCCAATTAGAGGCCAACGCCTGGCTGGTTGGGAGTGATGTGGCCCCAGCCCAGGCCCTGCCCAGCTCAAGTCCTCCCTCCCCACCTACACTGTGCCCTCTGGCTAGCCCAGATTTGCGTGCCCTGCTGGAACACTACTCGGAGCTACTGGTGCAGGCCGTGCGGAGGAAGGCACAGGCAGACTGAAGGCCAGCAGCCCTGTTATTTTCTGATGAAATAGGTATTATAAGCAAATAAACTGACAACTTGGAGAAGTGGTTCCTGGTGCCTAGCCTGGCACATCCACACAGCCCCCTTTCAGGTGGATGCAGGCAGGGAGGGTAGAGACAATACCTCTGGTGGACCAGCCCAGGGAACTCTCATAAGCCCCGATGGCAGGCCCTGTTCTCAGAATCTGTCAATGGGAATATGGGACCAACATCCCCAAGAAGTTTGGGAACTGCAATAATGATGGCCCCAGCACCTGGTTCCCATGTCACTTATCCCCAGCTCACTGACCTGTTGAGAGACCACGTGTAGTCGTTGCCCAGTGGGGCCCAGCTATACCTCAGGAGAGGGCCAGTCCGTCCGTACCCCTACTGATGCCCAAGAACCCACTGGAGCTGCTGCGATCGCCATGTGCCAGACCCTGACCACCAGTGCCATACCACTGGCCCCTGGGCCAGGCCCGTGCCAGATCCTCTGAGGTCCAGGCTTTTGTCCCTATCTGCAGCAGGGGAAATTGAGGAGACACAAACAGGCTTATCCACTGGACAATCTGGGCAGCATGCCCAGGCCACCCAACAGCTGGGACAGTAATTTCTTCCTCAGCAAGAGGACTATATCCAACTTCAAGATCTAATGAGCTCCTAGCACTGATAACAGCTTCTCCAGGCAGCAGGCATCTGGCCACATGGCATGTCTCCTAAGAGGGCCACTCTTGTGACCACAAAAGCCCCCACTGTCCCAATTGTATAAGAAGGAAGCCAGCAGAGGTGGACCCTCTCCTAAAGTACAGTGCTACCATGTGGACTCTTGTGGCCTGAACCCCCACTTGCCTGTTCCTCCCTGCTCTATTTGATGGTCATGGCCCACCAGAAATGTCCAGAGAGAACCCAGTGTCTTGCCCAGGGTCCCCTAGAGCTGAGACACAAACCTAGGCTTGCTTGGTGGAAGGGCCAGACCTTTGAACGTGAGGACATGGCCACTGTTGCCTCCATAAACATTGACACACATTAGAACCAATCATGCAGTTGTGGGGAAAAAAAACCCTGCTGACACCCAACAGCACCTGTCACTGTTGTATATATTAGGGATACAGTGAGGAACAGGACCAGCAAAGCACCTGTTCTTGTGGCATTCACCTTCTAGAGAGCAAAACACACAGGAATTAAAACAATAACAACTATAACTAGATAAACTAAGGGAATTCACTGTGCTGGTTGAGGTGTCAGGGAAGGCCTTTCTGAGGTAACATTTGAGCTGAGGTTTGATAGAGGATGCAGGCCATGTGGACATCTCATAAAAGTACACAGGCAGACAGAACAGCCAGTGCAAAGGCCCCACGAGGGGATCAAACGTGTACGTAAGGAACAGCAACAAAGTCAGGACAGCTGGAACAGAGCTGGGGAGAGAGGGTGGGAGAAGGAATGAGATCACACCAGGCAGGGCCTTGTTGCTTCATGACATTCAAATCCAAGAAACATTCACAACACAATTTCCCCCCTTAAATAAAGTCCCTGATATTGGTGTTTGGGGAGATGCCCAGTTTTATTTTTCAAAGCTCCCTCTCCCTGCATGTGGTCCAGTTCTTGTAGTTGGGCTGCACCCCTGCCAGGAGATTCCTTGCCCCGGGCCACAAGCCACCCCTGAAAGACTGGAGATGTACTGTCCTTGCTCCTGCCTAGCTTGGCCACAGTCACCTAAGATCCTTGAGGCAAGCTTTGGGATGCCAGACCCTGGACATCCAGGGGACCAGCTTGAGGCTCTATCCCTCGTGAAATTTACCCCTTCTCTCACCCTGTGCTATAGTTAAGACTTCAACTCCAAGCAGCAAACACCTGGCTTATGGGGACACACACTGTAGGGACATTTGTTGCTCTTGATGATGTCTCTGCTCTATCACCCTCGGAGCCTGAGCTTCACCCTCCAGTTTAGGCCCTCACAATTGCAACATGTCTGCCACACACTCAGCAGTACAGTCCTACCTAACCAGTAGCAAAGACACAAAGCAGGGTAGTGGGGGAAAAAATTACAGATTTCTTCCTAGAGGCCTTCCCCTTCAGAGCAGTCATGGGCAATGGGAATGAAGATTGCTTTGATGTGTTTGTGCCCATGGTCTCTCCTGTGCTGGACAAAACAAAACTGGGTTCTCGGTATAAGAGGTGGTCTGGTAGTTCAAGAGAATGCAGTGTATCTGCCACTCTCCACTTCCTAATGCCAAGCTCTTCAGCTCTAGAAAGATCAGACTTTCTCTTGGACAAACCAGCTGATTAAGAAACCACTGCTGATGAATGTGTGTGCAGGTGGTTTATGGACCAACAGGGTCTCAGCGGGAAGAGGACAGCATGTTCACGCCGGGTATTTCTGAGTTTAGTGAAGGAATAATTTGCAAAGGAGTGGGCAGGGAAGAATGAAACCACAGCACCTTAGACCTGGTACCAAAAGAGAGCTATCACACACCCCCACCCATGAGGCCCAAGGAAGTGAAGTGAAACCCAGAAGAGTAAATCCTGGAGTGAGGGCTGCCCTGAGGGACCTGTGTCTCTGGCAACCCAGCAGGGAGAGAGCTGGGGGAATCCCTTCCCAAATCTGCATGGCCCCCCATTGTTCATACCCTACTGGAAGCCAGAGGGCATTGGAGCTCAGATGATGCTGCCCACCCAGGCCAGCCTCCCACACAGAGCAGGGTGGAAAGGGAGCCCGGGGGCAAGTAAAGACACCCAACCCCAGGTTCCTTCTCTAATGTTTTCAGCAACACAGGAATCAGTACCCGCCGAGGCATGTGTTGGGCATGGAGAACTGGGCACCTGAGCAGAAACAGAATGACTCCCCCTTCAGCAGTAGTGCAACCTGGCATTAGTGCAAACTTCTTTAGTGCAACCTGGCCCCTGCACTCCACATTGGACAGCTTCTACATGCTGAGCTTCCAGACCTGTGCCAGGCAAAGCAGTCTTGGCTGCATGCAATCCAACAATTGTGAAATGGCAACACTTAAAATGCCATTTTACAGATGGGCCAATTGAAACACAGATGCTCACCTAGCCACTCCACCCCTCAAGACTTCTTAACAACCCCTCTGTATGTCTGCCACATGCCAGACCCCATGCTCCCCATATGATCTGCATGGATCTTCAACACAATAGGGAGACTCAGTCCCATTTTCCAGATGAAGAAACAGGCTCAGCGAGAAATGACTTGTCCCAGGTCCTGCAGAGATAAAGTGTCAAAGCTCTGGGCTAGCAGACTCTCAGCACTGCCTCCCTTGCTTACCCAAATGAATCAGCAGGACTAACTAGGGAATGAGAAGAAATGAATAAATATTGATTCTTTCCTCACCAAGCCTTTGTATAGACTGTTCCGTCTGCCCAAAACTCTCCCCTTTCGCCCTAACCCTCTTCTTTCTCCAGGGCTCATACCCAGGAAGTTGTCCCCCAACCCTTAGGCTGGATCAAGAGCCCCTTCTCCCTCCCTCCCTCAGCCCTCCTGCATTCTCCCCATCACAGCTTGGATCGCTCTGTGCTTCCCCCATCATGCCTTGGTCATTCTGGGAAGTCACTGGTGTTTCTCCCCCAGGGACTAAGCTGTGTTCGTTTTCAGTACTGAGCTAGACCTGGTCTATAGTTGGGGCTCAGAGAATTGTCGGGTGAATAAATGAGAGTACCTGCATGAGGAAAGAATGTTCGAAATCCTTAACCCCGGTTAAGAGGTCAATGACCAATCTAGAACACAGCTTGGCCAGAATGCTGAGGTAAGGTCCTCAGAGCCCCCAGCTGTTTCTGGAACATGGGAGTGGAGGGGAGGTCCCAGGCAGTCACTAGGAGCTGGACTGTTAACAATTTAGTATTTTAATGCCTGCTACACCCGAACAGTGTGCTTCTGGCTGAACATCAGTTCTGGGAATCTGAGGGTCAGAGAGGTGGTGCTTGCTTGAAGATACACAGCCTATATCCTTACTCTGTCCTTAACTATTAGACCCTACTGTCCCTCCATCCTCTAGAGCAGTCACCCCTTCCTCTGTTTCCTCAGACAGCTGCTGTGATTTGAGTAACTAAGCAGGCTGTTGGATGCCCAGTAGTGACTGATTTGCCTGGCAAACAGACCTTTAGATCTTAGATCCTTGGCCCTGCCAATACTATGAGAAGACACTCAAACACCCTGGGGTCTCTATTTCCTCTACCCACCCCCAAGAGCTGCCTAGGCTGCAGTCGTGCCCTTGCTTGACCTCCTTGGGGGTCCTAGCGCTTACCTGCCATCTGGAGTCTGGAGAATACCCTCAGGAATCTGTCATGGAAGGGGGAGGAAAGGTGGGCCCCAAGACAGGAGGTAATTGGAGCCAGCTGTCTGCTCCAGGGCCTGTCATGAAATTTGCATTGAGAGAATGAGGCTGCTTTATGGCTGCCCCCACCTTTTCCACTTGGGATAGTCATCCTGGGGCTGAGGTCTGACAGCAGGTGGAGGAGGCAGCTGTGTGTGTGCACGCGCGCACGCAACCATCTTACCATTGCTGGAGGTGATGCCTCGTGCCTTCCTGGTCAGGAGTAGGCGCCTGCAACCACCCAATTGGAGCCATCTGCCTGACCAGCTCCGGGGAGACGCCTATGTCCCAGGTGGGCCCCTCACTAGGCCTGGAGGTGAGGGGCAGGGGAAACACAAAGCATCACTGCCTGGCTTCTCTTCTCAGACAGCAGCAGCCTGGAGGGGCCACCGGCACACCAATCTTCCAGCCTTGGGGACTCTTGGGCAGCGGTGAGTCTGCAGGTGGCCCACAAGACCCTGGTCAACCTTGCCCCTGTCCACTCTCAGCCTCAATAGGCCCTGACTGCCCCTTACTCCTCAAGCCCATTGCACATGTCCTTCTAGCCTCAGGACCTTTCTACCCATTGTTCTCGCCTTTGGGAATGCCTTTTGTTTCTTAGTAGTGAGCAGTCAGGTCTCATGCCAAGCACCATTTCCCCAGGGTGGGCAGCCACAGCTTCTAAGGGATCTCTCTGTCATGTGGTGCAGAGGATCAGACGTGACAGGAACAGGATGTGGATGGGGGTGAGATTGGGGCTTTTTAGAAGGGAGATTCCGTGATGCACTGGAAGGGCAGCACTAGCCAAATGTGAGTGTGCTCAAGATTATTTCAGTATTTATTTAGGGCCAGGAACTGTTCTAAGCAATGTGTGTAACAAAAATTCCTTCCTTCCTGGAGTTTATAATCTGGTGGGAACTGCAGGTATAGACAATAAAATTAGGAAAATATTTATTATGTTGGAAAATAGTATGTGTTATGGAAAAAATATGAGGCAAGGGAAAAGTAATGGGGCATGATCAGGGAAGATGTTGAAAGGATCGCATTCGCTCACAAATAGTCTAGCCTTCCCAGAACTCTGTGGTTCCGAGTTTTAGGCACTCCGTTTGCTCCAGTGTGTGTTTGTCTAACTACCATGTCCCTCCCATAGCCCACGCAGGGCACCTTGGTCACCACTCCCAGGGCCCCTGGGATGCTTGGCTGCCCGTTCTGCCCCAAGGCCTTCCCGTTGCAGCGCATGCTGACAAGGCACCTCAAGTGCCACAACCCTGCGCGCCGCCACGTGTGCAGCTGTTGTGGCAAGGGCTTTCACGATGCCTTTGACCTCAAGCGCCACATGAGGACTCACACTGGTGAGCAGTGGCAAGGATGTGGAGGGGCTGCTAGACCCTGGGTGGGGATGGGACAAAGTGGAGGGCGGTGCCCTGGACGTCGAATTTTCATTTGTTTTGTGGGGCAGAGACCCAGCCATCAGGTTTGGAACACCTCATACTTAAGCGGGTGGGTGTAAGGTAGTGCCGGTGTAGGGGCCTGCTGAGGGGTGGGAAGACAGCCACTGTTTATAGGCTTCAGGTCCCAGACTGAAGGGTCGGGGGTAAAATCCTCCCTCTGCCCTCCTGGACACTGGGGAAGGAACAACCTCGTGAGGATGATGACACAGATGTCTGGTCCATATTTGCCCTGAGGTTGGGGATAGTGGGATGTTGATGAAGTCTGCAGAACGTGTACTGGGAATGGAGGAATGCTCATAGAGGGCAAGGTGGGTTGACTTTAGTCTGAGGTCACTGCCCTGTCCTTTCCCCCTCTGCCTATCTGCACAGGGATCCGCCCATTCCGCTGTGGAGCTTGTGGAAAAGCATTTACACAGCGCTGCTCGCTTGAAACTCATCTTGCCAAGGTGCATGGGCAGCCGGCCAGCTATGCCTACCGCGAGCGCCGTGAGAAGCTGCATGTGTGTGAGGACTGTGGCTTCACCAGCTCGAGGCCCGATGCTTATGAGCAGCACTGTGCCCTGCATCGCGCTGCTTGAGACTGCACCCCACGTCCAACCGATGAGAGGCAAATAAACACAGGACACGAACACACAGAACATTTATTATTGAGGGAAGGTAGTTCACTCGGTCCAGCGGTGGCCGCAATGTGGGGCTGTGCACACGTAGTACAAGCGCATAGCGTCCTGGCATAAAGGATGCACAGTTAGGAAGTGTGTGGACCCTCGGGAGGGCACAACATGGAACCTGCATTCAGCAGAGACTCAGCTCCCAAAAACACACAAGGGGGCCTTCCCCATTGGTAAGGGTTCAGCTCAGCACGCCAGGAAGGGCAGGCTACCCTCAGTATTGGTATCTCCCCCTCCCAGGAAGGACCAAGCCCAGGATGTTTAGAAAGCCTTCTTCATGCCACTCACCTCGGCACGCGCACTATGCGACTGGAAGAACACCGCCTCCTTGTGGCCGCACCTGAGGGGACCGTCAGCCACTCAGCTTACCATACCCTTCCCTCCTTCCTCCTCCACTCTCCGCCTGGTGAGGACGAGCCATTCTCAGGCCCAGATACCAGCTGTGCGCTCACTTTTGGCACGGGTGGTCCTCGGTCCGCGGCAACGTGGGGTCCTGGGACACGTCAGCGATGATCTGAGTCAGTTCGCTGAGGAAGAAGAGGGTGAATAATTATGCGCTGACGGGCTCCCAAGCCAACCAACCCGTCCTTAAAATCCAGCCCTGCCACTCACTCCACTTCGTGCGTGATTTTGTTGACGTAGATGCAGCTGTTGTCGGCTTCCTGCTGGTAGTCACAATTCCGGCACTGCGGGAGAGCGAGTGTGGCAGGAAGGGAGTCAAGGAGAGCTCCCCGATGGGTCTGGAAGAGAGGGCAGGGTCTTCCCCGGAGAAGTTGATTAGGGAATGGAGTCTCTAGGTTGGGATAATGAGGTGAATCGAGCATCACCAGGGGGTGGGAAAGACGAGGGAGAAGAGTTTATTTCGGGATAGAAGACACTAGAACCAGTCCGAGAGGAACGGAGTTAGGGGATCACATGAGTAAGGCGGAGCCATGATGAGAACTGGTTGGCTCCTGGTGAACACCGGGGCACCCGCGGGCTCGCGCTCACCGCGTAGAGCAGAATGCGGTTCTCTTTGTCCTCCTTGGGGTAAAGCATGTTGTTACTGTGGGGAGGGGAAAGTCGGAGGTAAGTCCCGGGATCATTACTTGCTCCCCTTCCACACCTGCTGCCCCTGCCTCACCATTCCTGGCAGAATCGAATACCCACGAAGCCCGGCTCGTAGGTCCCGTCTGGCTCCATAGCGCAGCACTAACCGCCAAGCCTTCCGCGCTTGCTCCGCCTCACGACAGGTCGCGGGAAGGCTCAGGCCTAGTAGCTTCGCAGTTTAAAGGGGGCGGAGCTGCGCATAAGTACTGGCTGCCAACAGCTTTGTTTTGGGCCTCTGCGCTGAGATTTGACTAATTACTTGCTTCGCTCTTTTTATATCCTAAAGTAATTTCTTCCAACCTGTGGGCCCCGCTTACCCAGTTTATAGAATAGCGGGCTACGAGGGCCGGGGATAAGACGCACCCCGTAACTCGCAAAGCACTAAGCACAAAGAAGCCATTACTCTTTGCAGGGACCGAAAGCCAGTGCACATGCGCATGTTTACTCTCCGCGGCGGGGGTAACTCCTGCCAGTCCTTCCTCGCGGCTTCAGTCTTCGCTCGACAGATCCGTTTTGAAAGAACTGTACCATGACAGACCTCTCAGGATTGGTTGGGACTCCCTAAATACAGGAGAGCTTCCGGCGTTGAAGAGACGGCGGCTATAGGCGGACCCTCCTTGCGAGAGAGCGCCGACTGGCCAAGTCTGGAGCAAGGGGAGGGGCTGATAGCCCAGAGGTTGCGGCGGTGGTGGTGGCGCCAGCGGCAGTGGCTGCTGCGGGGTGGGTGTGAGGCGGCTGACCTGGCTGCGGGCTCCCGCGGCAGGGCGCGGCGAGATGGAGGTGACCGGGTTATCTGCGCCCACAGTGACCGTGTTCATCAGCAGCTCTCTTAACAGCTTTCGCTCCGAGAAGCGGTACAGTCGCAGCCTCACAATAGCTGAATTGAAGGTGTGGCCGTGGGGCGGGGTCCGGGGGGCGGGGCAAAGGAGAAAGAGGGGCTTCCGGATCGCAGGGAGAGGCCAGAAATAAACCGAGGTTGCAGAGATTGGGGACCGGGCCTCATCAGGGCGGGGCCAGAGGGACCCGGAGGTTTCAGAGGAGGGCGCAGGACCTGGGAAAATGAGAGGTATTTAGAGGACCGGGGATAACCAGTTGGGTCCTAAAATGATGGATCTCTTGGAGGAGCAAAGGTGAGATACAAGGGGCGGAGAGTCGGGGCAGAGGGTGGGACCACTGACCTCTCCCATGCCCTACTCCTCGCAGTGCAAACTAGAGCTGGTGGTGGGCAGCCCTGCGTCTTGCATGGAACTGGAGCTGTATGGAGCTGATGAGAAATTCTACAGCAAGCTGGATCAGGAGGATGCGCTACTGGGCTCGTACCCCGTAGATAACGGCTGCCGCATCCATGTGAGACCTCCCTACCTGGGATCCCTCCTCTCTATTCATTTATTTATTTAACAAATGCTTGCCTTACTTTGCCCTGTGTGATAACCCAGATAGGCCCCCATGGAGCCTATAGTCCATTGTGGAAAGAGAGAGACCCATTATCAGACAGTGACAACTAGAGTGGTTTGGGCTGGGGCAAGCCCAGGAGACTGGGGACACCCAGAATAGTTGTCTGACTCCATGAGGAAAGGACTTAGGAGAAGAGGTGGGAGCGGCATGCCAACTGGAGGGAGCAGAGTGTACAGAGGCCTAGAGTGTGAGGTGGGTCAGGGTGAACGGTGAGATGTATTGGGAGGAGCTGGAACACAAAGGACCTCTGCATGCATCAGCTCACATTGTCTTCTCTGTCCCTCCCTGCCCACTACACCCACCCTCCCATACTCCTCAGACTTCTCAGTATTCCAGGTAATGTTAACCCAGGACCTTTGAATGTGCTATACCCTGTGCCTGAATGGTTCTTTTTTCTGTGCTCTCAGACTCACCCCTTCCAGTCTTTACTTAATTGTCAGCTTTCAAGTGTGAGGTCTTCATTGGCTTCAGTGTAAAATTTAAACCACATCCTTTTTCACTTTATTTGATTTTGTCCTTAGCTTGTATCCTTAGCTTGTATACTGTGAGCAATGCCTGGCGTAGAAAGGATGCTTAGTGAATCATTGTTGGCAGATGAGCCCATAAAATAAGGCCTGAAAGATGGTGTAACTAACCCTGTTTTACAGAAGAGAAAATGTAGCTTTAGGAAGGAATTTACTGCCCTAAGGATGAACTATAGCTAAAATTTTTACCTCAGTCTACATGACTCCAGGAGTCAGTGTGCCTCGAAAACTAGTTCTTTAAAAACAAAATGAAACCCTCTTTATTTAGCAACCACTCATTGAGCATCTGTGTTACACCAGGGGTATAGCTGTGAACCAGGTCTGAGAAGGTCTCTGTTTAGCTCTATCCAGTGTAAAATAGATGTTAGCTAAATATTCACAAGAGCAAACGTGAAGGGTCATTGAGGTGAAGACTATGCAGGAGAAGATCGAAGAACTGGAGATCCTATACTGAGGGACACGACTCAGCAGTGAGGTCTTGGAGGGCTTCCTGAAGGGGGTGCTGCTTAAGCAGAGACCTGAAGAACAGGAAGGGCTAACTGAAGAAGGGAAAAGAGTGCAGCAGGAGAAGGGTAAAGTATATGCAAGCACCCTGAGATATGAGGGAGCCTGAGGGGTACAAGGGATAGAAGAGTGGCCACCCCAATGGGCGAGGGAAATGGGAACTAAGGGAGGACCCTGAGTCAAGAGAGCCCTGGTCTGACTTAGGTGTTCATAGGCTCCTTCTAATTATGTGTGGGGAGCAGACCGTGGAGGATAGGAGTAGGGAAATGAGGGAGGAGGCTGCTTCCATAGTCCAGGTGATGTGGTAGGGCGAAAGTGGGTTAGGACTGTGGGTCGGCATTGTATGGATAGACAGCACTGAGACTAGACTGCTCTGGGCAGCCTCAGCCTAGGGATGCTGGTGGGCCAAGCATGGGCAGTGACATCCTCAAACAGGAGGTTTTCACAAATTGATTCAGGTATAGACAGACCTCTGACTTTTTAAGGCCATTCAAGGAAGGTTTCCCCGTGGTGGAGTCTCTAGGGGATTTTTATTTTTTTCTAAAACTTTTTCTGTTTTGCATTGGCTGGCATGGCACAGTTGTTTGGGCATCCTCTGTTGAAGCAAAAGGTTGCAGGTTCGATTCCCAGTCAGGGCATATGCCTGGGTTAATGGGCCTGGTCCGTTGTTTGGGCCCATGCAAGAGGCAACCTATTGACGTTTCTCTCTCATGTTGATGTTTCTCTCCCTCTTTCCCTACCTTCCCCTCTAAATAAATAAATAAATAAAATCTTTTTTAAAAACCTTTTAATGTTTATAAATAGTTCCTGTATTCATTGCTTAAAATAACAGTAACCTCAAACTTAGAAAAATCCCTAATACAGAAAGTAGAAATTCTTAGTGATCCTTCACCAGAAATAAGAGCCATTTCTCTTTTGGTGTGTTAGCCCAGTAGTTCAAGCCAAACACCGCAGAGTGTTTTCTGATCCCTGTATTTCCCTCATACCCACATCCAGCCTGTGTGCAAATCCTGTGGAGTCTACCTACAAAATTTATCCAGAATCTAAACTCTTCTTCCCCTCCACTGCCCCACCCTGGCCTAGACTCCATCCTCTCCCTCCTGGACATCATAGCAGCCTCTGTCTCCAGTGCCTGTTCCCTCCCCCACAGTCTGTTCTCCACATGCAGCCAGAGACAGCCTGTGAACCTGAGTCAGGTCAGAGTCGTTCTAGCTCCGAGCCTCCCTTGCTGCATCTCATTCCAGGTAAAAGCAGAGTCTACAGTGATCTATTGTGTCTCCCACTTTGCCTGGCTTACTCCACACTAGCCATGCTGGCCTCCCTGCTGTTCCTCAAAAGGGCTAAGGACCATGCTATATGCAGGATTCTGTGCCTATCATTTCTCCTCATCCTTCAGACCTTGGCCTAGACACCCCTTCCTTTTGGAAGCCTTCCCTGCCTTCCCAGGCTCCTTAAGCCTCTTTATGGTATTTCTGTGTCGAGCTGTGTTATCTTCTGGTGTTTATTACACATACCTGTGTACTCGTTTATGGTTGGCCTCCCAACAGAATGAATACCTCTTGATGGCAGGTGTTTTATCTATTTTTGCACTGTGTCCCTAGCACCCAGCACAGGGCCCAGCAGGGTACCTTGGAAGAACTCCGCAAGCAATGATTTAATGAATGTTGAGGGTGGTACAGGAAGAGATGCTCCAGGGTCTGCAAGTTGGGGCCAGCTTAAGAGGATCCCAGAGGCCCAGAGAGTACTGATGTGCTGCCCGGAAGGCTCATGAGCAAGACCTGATTTGTGATTTGGAGGCCGTCAGTGATGTTGACGCCAGCATGTGGGGATCTCGTGGGGCAGATCCAGCCTTCAAGGTTTGGATAGGGGTGAGGAAAGGGAGACGACCAGGGTAGATACGTGCTGTCATTCCTTCTGCTGGGCTCAGGAGATTAGAGAAGGCTGGGGGAAAGTGAAAGTAGAATATAGAGTTCCCTAGACAGAAGAATCTTAAGTCTATGAAATGCTCCAATGTGCAACTATGCCACCACCCCCAGCATCCCAAGCCTCCCTGACCAGACCCTGATCCCCACTGACCCTCCTGTCACTACAGGTCATTGACCACAGTGGTGCTCGCCTTGGGGAGTATGAGGATGTGTCCAAGGTGGAGAAATACAGGATCTCACAAGAAGCCTATGACCAGAGGGAAGGTATGGGGCACATGGGGATAAGTGAGGGTGTGTGGAGGCCAAAAGGGGCATATGCAGGTGGGTAGTGGTGGTGGGGGGTGAGCAGAAATAATAGACAGGGACATTGGGGGAAAATTGTTGGCGTGGACAGTGGGGGCAGATAGGCAGGGGAGAGTGGAGGGCCTTGGGTGAGGTTGGCATGGGGACAGATGAGGGCATGGGAGAGCAGTGGGGGTGGAAAAGGCACAGGGTACTAATGGGGACTGGGAGGTGTGAGGGATTGTAGGCAGGCAGACAGGTGCAGGGATCAGGTGTGGGGAGAGTGGTCAGGGTCACATGGGGCAGATGGTGGGCAGGGCAAAGCATGGTAGAATATGTGGAGTGGTTAGGGCAGTGTGGTGGTCAGTAGAAATGGGAAGATGAGTGATTCAGGGGATGGATGAAGTTGAATGTGCTACTGAGGGGATGTGGGAAAATGGGGTGATGAGAAAGGCTGGAGACATAAATTTTTAGTTTATGAATTGTGGGGAGGCCCCAGGGAGCTTAGGGAGAGGCCAGCGCTGTGGTGGGAGACTTGAGGGGCTTGAATGATAGCCCTTTGACTCCTAGAACAGACGAGTTTCTCTATGATTGTCAGCCCAGTGTGAGTGGAAGCTTATCATGTCATTAGGCCAGAGGCCCTACCTGTGAGACCATGTCTGACCCCAGTCTTCCAACCCACCCACAGACTCAGTTCGCTCCTTCCTGAAGCGTAGCAAGCTGGGCCGATACAATGAAGAGGAGCGGGCACAGCGAGAGGCTGAGACCACCCAGCGCCTCATGGAGGAGAAGGACCAGGCCAGTGCCATCGCTGTGGGCAGCCGCTGTGAGGTGCGGGTACCGGGGCAGCCCCCTCGCCGGGGCACCGTCATGTATGTAGGTATGTGGCCTCCTGAGGCCTTATGCCCTGCCTGATGTTGGCAATGCTGGGGACCCAGCCCTCAAGGAGATCCCAGTTTAGGAGGAGAGACAGACACAGCAGCTGACAGTGACAGCCCAGAGTATTCATGGCAAGGAATTGGGAAGCAGAGAAACAATGATGTGGGTTGTGATAGAGAAAGTGGAGGCCAGAATGATTAGTTCTGAGGCAAAACCGGCCAGAGCTAAGATGAGGGAAACACAGGCAGAATTTTTAGGACTGTAATGGGGAAAGCCCCGGCTGAAGTGATCAGGACAGGGATGAGGGAAGCTTAGGAAGGGGTGTGACCTGAGAATAAGTACCAGATCTCTCTCCCTGAGAGTAGTCCAGAATGCTTCAGACGGGAGTGGGGGAAAGGACTGCCTAATGGAAAGGAGGAAGTGAACCAGGTGAAAAGGGGGGATGAGCGTTCCAGCCAGAGGGAGTATGAGTGCAAACAAGTAGGAACAAGCTTGATCTGTTTGAGGCAGAGAAAGGAAGTCAGCATGGCTAGTGGGGAGTGAGCAAGGGGACAGGTAAGAAGTGAGGTCAGGAGCATGGGCGGGGCTGGACCATGCATGGCCTTGGAGACAGTAGAGAGGAGTGTGGATTTTATTTTATTTTATTTTATTTTATTTATTTTTGTTTTGTTTAGTTTTTTTTATTGTTGTTCAATTACAGTTGTCCCCATTTTTCCCCCATGGGTTTTATTTTTTATAACAGGTTTATTGAGATATAATTCATATATCATAAAACTCACCCATTTAAAGTGTACATTATTCATTGGTTTTTGGTATGTTCACGGAATTGTGTAACCAACACCACAGTCAATTTTAGAACATTTTCATCACTCCAAAAAGAAACCCCATACCATTAGCTGCCACTCCACATTTCTGAAACCCCTTCTCCCCTTCAGTCCTAGGCAGCTACTATAAATTTACGTGTTCTGGGTGTTTTGTATAAATGGAATCATATTATATTATGCGTTTTTTTTGTGACTGCCTTCTTTCACCTAGCATAATGTTTTCAAGATTTATCCATGTCGTAGCACCTATCAGTACTTCATTTCTTTTTGTTACCAAACAACACTGCATTGTGTAGATAGACCACATTTTATTAATTAATTCATCACAGTTGATGGACATTTGGGTCCTTCCCACTTTTTGGCTCTTATAAATAATGTCGCTATAAACGTTCTTGTATGAGTTTTCGTGTGGACACATATTTTCCGTTCATTATACCTAAGAGTGGAATTGCTGGGTCATTTGGTGACTCTGTTTCACCTGTTGAGGAACTGCCGCCCTCTTTTCTACAGCGGCTGCCCATTATGCATTCCCACCAGAAAGCAGGAGGGTTCTGATTTCTCCACATCCTCTCCAGCACATACTGTTATTTGTCTTTTTGATGATAGTTATTCTAATGGGTATGAAATGGTGAAGCATTATGGTTTGGGTTTGCAGTTCTTTGATGACTAATGATGTTGCGCATCATTTCATGTACCTTATGACAGATACTTATGTATCTTCTTTAAGAAATGTCTGTTGAGATCGTTTTTGCCCATTTTTAAATTGGGTTGCTTCTTTTTGTTGTTGAGTTGTATATTAATTTGCTAGGGCTGCCATAACAAAGTGTCACATATGGGATGGCTTAAACAACAGAAATTTATTTCTCATGGTTCTGGAGGCTGCAAGTCTAAGATCAAGGCCTTGGCAGATTTGGTTTCTTCTGAGGCCTATGGCTGGCTTGTAGAAGGCTACCTCTTGACTGTATCCTAATACGGTCTTTCCTCTGTGTGCATGCCCATCTCTGGTGTCCCTTTGTGTGTCCTGATCTCTTCTAAGAGTTTTATAGTGTTACATCTTATATTTAGGTCTTTGATGACCCATTTTGTGTTAATTTTTATGTATAGGATGAGGTAGGAGTCCAGCTTCATTCTCTTGCATGTCGATATCTCATTGTCTCAGCATTATTTATTGAAAAGATTATTATTTTCTTATTGAATTGTCTTTGTACCCTTGTCAGAAATCATTTGACCATAAGTAGTGTGGATTTTATGCTGAGTGGGATGAGCGGCCTTTGAGCAATTTGGGTCAAGGCAGTGGTGCCATTTCCCTTTGATTTTTACAAAGATTCCTTTGGCTGGGGCTGTCAAATGAGTAGGGGGTCAGTGGTAGGATCAGGAAGACCAGTAGCTACCATATTGGTCTTGGGCAGGAAATGGCGATGGTCCTAGTAAGGAGTGATTTTTGCCAAGATGGGCTTTACACTCAGTGGGCAGGCACAAATCTGGGATGGGCTGTGTCTGGAGGTCTCATTGGGATTTCTCCCCTGGGCAGGACTGACAGATTTCAAGCCTGGACACTGGATTGGCGTTCGCTATGATGAGCCACTAGGGAAAAACGATGGCAGGTAATAAGTGTTCCCACTCAGGCATCTGGGTGTGTCTGTACCCGTGTCTGTCTTCGAAGATGTATGTGTACATGTGTAAGTGCACGTGTGTAAGACTGCGTGAGCCTATCCATCCTAGCAGCTGGGGAGGGAGCCGTGTTGGGATCTCTCTGACCACTGATTTTTCCATCATGCTTGGCAGTGTGAATGGGAAACGCTACTTCGAATGCCAGGCCAAGTACGGTGCCTTCGTCAAGCCATCAGTTGTGACAGTGGGGGATTTCCCTGAGGAGGACTACGGGTTGGATGAGATGTGATGCCCAAGGAAGGGCATCCTCCTGTTCCAGCTAACTTGCCCACTTATTACCCCTCCCTGTGTGTGCCAATGGCTCTCTTCCCCTGATCCTGTTTTTATTTTATTTACTTTGTTCTTGCCATTGACATTTGAGACTTGTGTATTAAATTTGCCAGAACTGGGAAGTGTTTGGAGGACTCAGTGATTATAGGAAGGGCTGGGAGCAACTGGGTAGGTGAGAGTGAAACAGGGGGCAGAGCAAAGTAGAGGGTGAGACTTTGTCCCTTAGCAGGGAGCGGGAGGCCCATGAGACTCTTCTTTGTCCTTTGTTAGTTAATATAATATTATGCCGCTATGACAGATAAGCCCAAAGTAATAGTGGCTTTCACAATATTGAAGTTTATTTTTCTCCATGTAAGGTTTCATGTAATCGTAAGAGCTAATATGGTGATCCCTCATGTCAGAGGCTGGTCTCCTTCATATATCTTGTTGCTCTCCCTTCCCCTGATTCCCACCTCATCTGCTCCAGGCACCAGGATCAGGGAGGAGGAGGGGTTACCCCTTGTCTTTAGGAATGTGTATGTACAACTCAAAACTTGTTACTATTTCATTGGCCAGAATTTTGTCTCATGGCTACTTGTAACTGCAAAAGAGGCTAGGAAATGTAGTGTTTATTCTGGGCAGCCATGTTCCTAGCTAAATATCAGAAGTTCCTGTACTACAGAAGCTGGGGAGATGTGGGGATAAACAAGTCGTTCTACCATAGCCCTGTGGATGGGGGATCCTTACCTGCTCAGCACAGTTGGCCTTCGAACAACACAGTTTTGACCTGTGCAGGTCCACTTATACGTGGATTTTTAAAAATAAATACTGTAAACGTATTTTCTCTTCCTTATTATTTTGTTAACATTTTCCTTTTTCTAGCTTACTTTATTGTAAGTATGTAGTATATAACCCTGGCTGGTGTGACTCAGTGGATTGAGCATCAGCCTGTGAACCAAAGGGTTGACAGTTCAATTCCTAGTCAGGGCACATGCCTGGGTTGCAGGCCAGGCCCCCAGTAGGAGGTGCGTGAGAGGCAACCACACACTGATGTTTCTCTCCCTCTCTTTCTCCCTCCCTTCCCCTCTGTCTAAAAATAAATAAATAATATCTTTAAAAAAGGATATAGTATATAATACATATAACATAAAACGTGTTAATCAACTGTGTATGTTATCAGTAAGTCTCCAATCAGTGGTAGGCTATTCATTGTGAAACTCTTTGGGGAGTCAAAAGTTATATGTGGATTTTTTACTGCATTGGGGATTGGCAGTCCGAACCCCCATATTGTTCCAGGGTCAACTGTATTTGAAAGAAGAAAGAAATCTAAAGTCTTTATGGCAGTAGCATGAAGCCCTTCATAGCAAAGAATATTGTGCCCTCAAGTATGTGATATGTTCACATGTATCCCATGCATTCTAGGGAGCCCAAATCACAGATCACACCATGCATGTGTCTGCATGTGCAATAATCCCTCGTTAGCTTCTTGAAGGGATTCCTGATGGGATGGCTATTTGGAATACTCTACTTATCGGTTGCAATTAATTATAACTGCTAGAGAAGTTGGCAGTGGGGAGCAACCACAGTGAGCAGAAAGGTTGAGATGTCTGAGAGTTGATGGGATCCTTGGGGGAAGTTGCTCACAACCACACACAGCCTCATACGTATGCACACTGATGCCCACCATAATATACACGGACACACCTGGCGTCACACTCAAAACAGACATGGGAGGTCACATGCAGAAACAGAGTTGGTACACATGCTCTCACACACAGTGGGGGCCACACATACACACAGAATACACTTAGAAATTCACATCAAACACCCACCAGGAATCGATATACATCTATACACACACAAATCATTGAATTGTCAATCTACAAAAACAAAACTAAACTAAACTAATAGTTTAGAACAGGAGCTCCCTCCTAGCTACTACTATGAAAAAGGACTGTGGATTTTGGTGGGCCCAGCCTTGGCCACCCTCTCCCAATCACCAGATTCATACCTTCAAGGGAAGCAGCAGGAAGAGGTGGGATTTCCTTCCACCAGACCTAAGGCTTGGGCCTCTTTCATGCCAAAGAGTTGTCAGAGGGAGGAGCATTAGAGGGGCATTCCCAGCTTCCCAACCGGCATCTACCAACTGAAGTTCAGCTAGAGTCTAGCAGAATTAGCTCAGCTAATGGATCAGTACTAAGAACATGAGACTCACTTTAAAGATCTGGCCTCAGAGGTCACCTGCATTCAAAAAGGGCAAAGGATAAGGACAGGAAGATGATCACCCAAAATCATAACTTTGAGCTCCAAGGATCACAGAGCCACTGTATAAGGATCTGCCAAGGGTGTGCTTTAATACCTTTCAGCTGTCAACATGGACATTTTCCTTATATGAATATGGGAAAACATTTAAACTGTTGACTATAACACAGGAGCTCCAAACCAGGGAGCTGCTTAAGTGTTCGTGATATTCTGAAAAATACCACTTGGAGGACTAGCAAATGTGAACATGCCATTTATTACACACGTTAAGGGGAGAGCACTGATGGCCGCCGACTGGTGTGAGAGAGACCACACCTCCTCCAATCTGAGGCTCATTATAAGGGGTTCCAGACAAAGGAGACACGTGTCCTATGCATGACTCTAAACTACATTACCTCAGTGTGTACGTGCAGAAAGAAAAGGTCCAAAAGCAGTCACAGGACAAGAAGCTGCTCTCAAAAGGAGGTAAGGAGAAAGTTATAATCTATTCCCAAAACAATACATATTCCTTTTTGCAAGGGACCCTCTGGCCATCCCTCATCATGGGTGGTGGGAGAGCCATGTCAGCGTCGACCCCACAATGACTGGAAGGGGTTATGCTGGTAATTTCTAAATAGGAAAACCTACACCTGCTATGTGAAAGTTGACCACAGTTAGGGATTAGAGACTCATTTTACAGAATGACTTGGGCTTAAGCTTTAACACGCAGTGGTCAGTGTGTTATGGTAATACCAGCTGCTATAACAAATACTCCCTCTCCACCCCACCAACCCCCACACAGTTTGATACAAGGATTCTGGCTGATTGGCATTAACCTTTATGCAGTGATTCACACACCCAGACTCCATCCTATGGCTTCATCATTTTCATGTGCTCAAAATTACCTGCTTCAAGCCGGCAAATAGGAGAGGACAGTGTGGGGAAAGTTCACCATATTCTTTAATACATGTGTTGTACACATTTCACTTCTGCTCATATTGTGCAGCCACCCTGGATGCAAAGTGGGCTTTGGAACATACTCCCGTGCCGCCCTCTACCTATCACCAGATCCATAACTTCAGAGAAAGCAGCAGGAAAAGGTGGAATATCCTTCCACCAGACCCATTAAATCCTCCAGCCTCCCAAACACTGCCCTTGCCTAACCTGCACCTTCCACCACCCTCCCGCCAATCCTCGGGTCAGTACAGATGGGAGTCAGTGAATGTCCAACCTCCCTACATTTTTGGAGCCCCTGTTGTACGTCAGGCCTGATGTGGGGAGCTCATTCATGAATTGGACACAGTCCTTGACTGGGAGTTGAAGGCAGACCAGCATAATTACCAAACATTACCTCTTTATTTACTCATTTATTTTTGACTGTGATATTTCACTGTAAGTAAGATTGCTAGCAGTGGGGGAGGGAGAACAAACCCACTAAATCTGCTGGGCGGTGCTAGTGCTACGGACAGAGGCGTGGGATCTACAGGGCCCAGCAGAAGTAAGGCTGGCCGAATGTGGTTGGTAGGGTAATAATATGAGTGTAATAATTTATAGTTTTATAGTTTTAATTGAACATTTCACCTAAAATGTCATACGGTGTGCTTGAGTGTGATACTATGTTATAGAATTATATGTTCATGATTTTGTAATAAAAGATTTTGTAATAAAAAAGCAGTGTTATTTGTGCTGCACCCTGTATTTGAATAGGAGTCACATGAACAAAAGGGCTTTGTAGGTCTGAAGTAATCCCCTGTGATTCATGCTGATCAGAAACTTGATTCCTGTGCTACACACAGACTGGCTGAATGCAACTTTTGCCCTGGAGCTGGACGAAATCACTAACTCAGACAAGCTAATGGCCCACTTAAGTGGATTCTTGTACCAATTACACACTTGGGATAATTCAGTATGTTAAGAGGTGATGTAACCTTAGTGAAGAAGAGCACAGACTCTGAAGGTGAACAGCAACATCAGCTCTGTCACTCACCGGCTGGCAACCGAACAAGTAAGCATTCCTTATCTTTGGATTTCAGCTTCATTCCTGTAAATTGGGGCTGGTTAATCATGCCTACCCCAAGTGATTGCTGTGAGCATTAAATGAGCTAATACACGTAAGGCGCCTAAATTCAGAGCCAGGCACATAGATAAATGGTTATTCAGTATTAGCTGTAGGTATGGAAACGATTGTGTATACTACAGTCAACAGTTACTCTGCTAGTTTTCATTTAATCCCAACAGCGGGCCCTGCAACCAGTTTCTTCACTGTTTCCCCTCCCATCTCACCTTTCCTGGCCCAAGCCTGGGGTTACCCTCTGGGAAAGGGCTTCCTTTATTTTCCTTGGAGGGCAAGTGCCTCCCAAGCTCACGCAACTTCTGAGTTCCTAGCCTCGGCACCGGCACCATCTCAGTCACCACGTGGGAGCAGTAGCACTCCTTGCATGGGCGCGTTGTCAGGCGCATTTTCCTGGTGTTGGGCGGTGGCCCCAGCTTGGCACGGGAACTGAATTTTCTAGAAAACCGCGTAACAACCTCAGCCTCACCTGGTTCAAGTCTAGAACAGGAGGTCTTGCCTCTCTCCCTGAGGCCCTGTGAATTATGGGATGACGGGATTTGACTCTCGTGCCTGTGGGGGACGGGGTGGGGGAGGGGCGGTGCTCTGCAGGTGCTGTCAGCCAATGACCCCACCAGTTTATTCGGAGAGTGGGAACGGGTCTGAGGCCCCAGAGCTGACTTTTCTGGCCGCAGTAGAAGAAGCAGGCCCACCTGCTGCCTTGGATCTCAACCATTCACTCTGCAGAGAGGGAGATAGAGGGGGAGGGATGTACGGAACGACACATCTATGTGAGAAACATGGATCAGTTGTCCCGCGGACCTGACTGAACCTGGAACCTAGGCCTGTGCCCTGACCAGGAATGGAACCCAAGACCTTTCGGTTTCTGGGATGACGCTCCAACCAAGTGAGCCACAGGGGCCAGGCCTGAATTTTTTTCTTCCTTTTTTTCCCCCTAAACTCAAGCGGAAATTCTTCGCCTCAGCTGACTAGTCCTGAAATGACAGCTGACGTTTAGTCGTTCTTAAACTTTTGTGTCTTAGGACCTCTTTACATTTAAAAATGATTGAGGACCTCACAGAGCTTTTGTGTATCAGGGCTATATCTGTAGGTATTACCGCATTAGAAATTAAAAAATAAAGCATTACATATTAACATTATTATCTTCTTTTTAGTAAAGAATAACTTTGGAAAAATAGAAGAGTAGCTTTTTTTTTTACCTTTTGAAAATCTTTGTAATGTCTGGCTTAAGAGAAGATAGTTGAATTCTCATATCTGCTTCTGCATGCAAACTATTGAATATTATCATGTAGCTTCTGGAAAACTCCTCTGCACCCTTGTGAAAGAATGATAATAGAAAAGGAAAACATGTCTGCCTTAGTGGTGTTATGAGAGTAGTTTTAACTTGAAAGATACCCTGAAAGGTCACAAGGACTCCCAGGTGTCCCCAGTGTTTGAATATCCAGACAGTCCCTGCGACAATTCTGATTTCTGGTTTCTGCCATTTTAGGATACATGACAATACAGAGCTCACTTCTTTACTTGGGCCCAGTGGGCTGATCTGCTCTACCTGTCAGGGCCTAACTGGGGTGCAGAAATCACTCTTAGATTAGATTAGAGAGGCATTAACATGTGGAGGTGGTTATGCAGTAGATGAAGGAGCTGAGGGGCCAAATAGGAGCCGGTGAAGCAACTGGAAATTAGCAGTGGGGAAGCTGCTGCCACTCTGGGCTGGAGGAACAAAGGGAGGAGGCAGTGTCACCAGAGCCCAGAGATGGGGTCTTCTGGTAGAAGCTGGAAACACAATGGGATTGTCTGGCTGGAAGGAACTGTAACCATAGAGGAGCCACAACCAGAGGGAGAAAGGGGAGGATCACTCTGCCCCTTGCTCCCAACCTCTAGTCTCCTGCTCAGTTTCCTGCTGGCTGAACCCCAGGTGAATGTAGATGAAGGGAGAGACTGGGAATTGAGCTAGGATGCAGGCAGAAAGGGGAGGGTATAGAACAGGTCTGGGCACAAATACAACCCACAGCAGCACAGCATGGGTTCCGCAGTTCACCAGAGTTCTAATATATCCACACATTCTTTAACACATCTCTCTCTAAGAGCTCTCCACTTGAATGTGGGCTGGACTTAGTGCCTTGCTACTTACTAATAGAATGTGGCAGAAGCAATGTGTAATTTCTAAGACCAGGTGATAAAAGGAATTGTATCTTTATCCTTGATATTTCTCTTGGATCACTTGCTGTGAGAAAATGCAGCTTTCCATGTTGTGGTTACACTCAAGGAGCCCTATAGGGAGGTCCACGTGGTGAGAAACTGAGGCCTGCCAAGACTCAGCAAGGCCTCTTGCCAAAAGCTCTGTGAATGGGCCACCTTGAAAACTGATCCTCCAACCCTAGTCAGTCCATGAGATGACTGCATCCTCATGAGAGATCCTGAGCCAGAACCACCCAGTTAGGTCATTTCTGAATTCTCAAGCCATAGAAAATATGGCATAATAAGTATTATTTTCAGCTGTTAAATTTTGGTTTTTATTTGTTAGCAACAATGGATACCTAATGCGCCTGTATGCCAATTATCTACTGTTGCATTGATTTTTATCGATGAAACCTCAGCAAATTAAACAGCCATTTGATTTTTCCTGCATTGTTGTAGATCAAGAATTTGGGAAGAGCTTGGCTTGGGATCTCTCATGCATTTGAGCCAGAAGTTTGCTGGGGCTGGAGACATCTCAATGCTTGACTAGGCTAGTTGTCTAAAGTGACTCAGCAACTTGGCTGGCTATTGGCTGGGAGCTCAGCGATGACTCTAACTAGAGCACCTCCACATGGCGGTCCAGGATGGCGGTCTCAGGGCCTCAGGGTAATTGGATTTTTTATATGATAGCTGGCTTTCTCCAAAGTGAGTGTTCTAGGAGAACCAGACAAAAGCTGCATGGCCTTTTCTGACTTGGTGTGGGAGGTCACACAGTATCACTTCTGGTGCTGTCTCTTAATCGAAGTGATCTCAAATCCACCCCAATTCAAGAGGAGGCCACATAAATCCCTATTCTTGATGCAAGGAATGCCAGAGCCTTGATGGTCAAGTTTTAAAAACAGTCCCACCTTGCTGTAAGGCAGTAACTCCTTACTGTAATTCCTTACAGTAAGGAGGAATTACAAGCAGATATGGTCAGGAGGCAGTAACTTGGGTCCTTTTCTCTCTTCATTCTACAAATTCTCCTCTGATCTATTCCTGTGACTGATATAGGATTAAGGAAATGTTTTCTGGCCACCTAGAGGCTTTGCAGAAGAATGGACTACATGTTTCTCACAATGTAAATAATCATAATGACAGTATAGGGCCTGGCACATTGTATTCATTCACCCATCCATCCACTCATTCATTCATTCACTCATTCAACATATTTATTGAGATCCTGCCTCATGCCAGAAAGCTTCCTGTGGCTAGAGCTGTGACCAAAACAGACAAAACCCTGTTTTCATGGAGCTTACGTAAAGTGTGGTTTTAGTATAAGAACAATACTGGATAATGTAACAGAACAGCCAGCCAGACTAGAGGATGTAAGAATTTATAATAGGATAGAAGCATTGCGCCATATCAGTTGGGCTGATCTCTCACCTATTTGGAGGAAAATATCAATTTGGAACCTCATGTTACATGATGTGCCAAAATAAATTCCAGTTTTATTAGAATGATATGTGTGTGTGTGGTGGCGTAGGAGTTACACCATGAAAAGCTAAAGGTTTCCACCAGCAATTATTGAATGACCGCTGTAGAGGGAAAGACTTTCTCGATTTCCACATAGTGGGGGAACAAACCACCAAGAAGACTGATAAATTTGGCTGTACAAAAAGCAGAATATTTTATATGTCCTGAAAGGGCATTGCCAAAATTGAATATCCATTAAAGAAGTATATTTGCAACAAAAATGACAGAAAATTTCTCAACACTCTTAATAAACAAAGATATTAATAAAGTAATGTGAAATTAACATAAAAACCAATAAATAAAAACAGGCATAAAATATTAAAAGACAGTTCATAGAAGAAATAGCAAAAAAAAAAAACACAAAAAAATGAGAGAGAGAAAGAGCCAAGTTCACCTCCACTAGTATTTGAAGATAACTCCTTTTGTCTGTCAAATCAGCAAAGATGTAAATTATGGTTTCTCAAAGCTGAGGACAGTCCAGGGCACATAAGGCCTCTTGAAACCTAGGCTGGGAAGCATTACACTATCCTTTCACCTCGTTCTGTTGGTTAAGAACAATGCCAGTGAAGCTTCAAGCTTCAAAGGGCTGGGAAATAGACTCTATCCATTGATGTGAGAAGGTGTAAAGTCAAGTTGCACAGGCAAGGATACAGGAAGAGGTGGAAAATTAGGCTGGTTTTGTAATCAGTCTACCACAGACCCCTTTCTTCATTGAGTGCATTAGTTAAAGTAAATAATGCTAGTTGCCATTAACTGAAGGACCTCTAAAACTCAGTGGCTTAATAATTCTATTTTTAAATTCACACCATAGTCCAATGCAAGTCAGTGGGGGTCACTGCTCCACAGAGTCCAGCAGAGACCCAGGCTCCTTCTGTCTTATGGTTTTACCCACCTCCAGGTCCTTAGAGTTTCCTCTGTTGAGCCAGTGGGTGTTGAAAAAAGTGAAGACCATCTATGGGAGATTTTTACCATCAACCTTGGAGATTGGACACACATTCGCTCAAGTGCCATGGCCTAACTCCGTTACATAGCCATACAAAATTGCAATGGATGTTAGGAAATGTAGTTCAGTTGTGTGTGGAAGAACAAAGGGAAGCAGTTTTGGTGAGCAATTAGCCAATCTCTGCCACATATTTTGGGACATGCTATATCTGAAAATAGAGAAGGGTTACATTATTTATTTCCTTGTTTATTGTGTGTTCCCCTCTGTGAAGACATAAGTTCCATAAGTTTTGTTCACCACTGCATCCCCATCACACATCCAGGAGCCTGGATATAGGAGGCAGTCAATAAATGTTTTGAATGTATGAATGGAAAAAATTCTGGTAACTTTCAGCTAATAGAATATTATGAATACACACAAAATTATATTGCTAGGGACATGGAAAATTGCTCAAGAAGTATATAGTGGGCACCATTGATTGGATAGGATTTAACATAAACACCGTAATAGAAATCAGTATAGCAGTGACTTATGTAAAATAGAGCTTTCTCCATTAAAAGCCTGAGTGTAAGCAGTCCAGGGCTAGCTTGAGTGCTTCTTGGTATCAGGTATCCAAACTACTTCTGCGAATGGCAGTGCCCTGGCCTACATGGCCCAAGATGGCCCCCATCACATCCTCGTTGCAGGCAGTAGGAAGGGGAAAGAGGGAATGGAGACTCACTCTGTCCTTTCAGAACCCAAGTGAATTGAGAAATGAAATATTTGTTTTGGTGTCTCATTGATTCTGCCTTCTGTACTGAGGGTTGTCTCCTTGGTTACTTCCCAGGGCAAAGAGCAGATGAATAACAGTGAGGTCAGGTCACAGGTGAGCAATCGAAGGGAATATAGCTGCTATTCCAGGGTAATACAAGTTGTTTGCAGAAATGCGCAGGGTGCAAATTTCCAGATACGATATGGTCAGAAATCTATAAAAATATTCCCAGAAAAAAGTCAGAAGGGAAATATTACTAAATTGAGGTTGTCTCTGAAAACTGTATATATTTTTCCTTTTAAAATATATTTTGCTCTGCCCTTGCTGGTGCGGCTTGGTTGGAGTGTTATTCCGTACATCAAAAGGTTGGGGGTTCCATTCCAGGTCAGGACACACACTTAGGTTGCAGGTTTGATCCCCAGTCAGGGCATGGATGGAAGGCAACCGATCGATGTTTCTCTCTCTGTTTCCCTTCCTCTTTCTAAAATCAATAAACATATTTAAACAATTAAAATAAAATAAAATATATTTTGCTCTATTTTATACATTTTCTACAATGAGTAAGCATTACTGGATATTTTTAACATCTTTAATTGTGAAATACAGTATAACTATAGAAAGAGAAAAAAAACCAGATTGCATGGTATATGGAATCATTATGAAGTGAGCAGAGATATCAGAGTGATCAGGCTTCTGGAGGGGAGCCCTTCGAACCATGGTTTAGAAGGATAAGGAAGTTTTGCTGTACAACCATGAAAGCACACTCTTCTGATGGAGAGTTTTCACTCTGATGAGGAAGTCTGAATTGTATAAATAATTCCCCAAAGGAGAAAGATGATGATGATAGCTGAAGAGTTCTTGACCATGTGTTCCATGCCCAGCCCTCGGCTGGGTGATGCTGGGGACACACCACTTCCTAAGATAGCCCTGCCCCCTATCATAAGGCCCCTAATCCAGTCCAGGAGACAGACATTGTTGAATATGATAGATTATTATTTGTTATGAGTGTCTTGGGGAAGAAGTTCCAGGAGTCCTGGGAGCTTATAAGAGGGCAACCTGTTCTAGTCTGTGATGGGGGTGGTCAAAAAAGCTTGACTCCAAAGTAAAAAGGGCAGGAGCGGGTGCTCCTGCCGAGGCACAGCATGTGTCAGAGCCTGGCAGCCAGGAAGCCTGGGGAGAGGAGCAGGAACAAAGTGATTATTTTAAAATTTATTTAATTAATTTCTGGGTAATTTTATGTGTCAACTTGACCAGTGTACTTAATGCCCTAATATTTAGCTAAACATTATTTTGAGTGTGTCTTCGAGGGTGTTTCTGTATGAAATTAGCATCTGAATCAGTAGACTGAGTATAATGTAGGTTCCCCTCCCCAGTGTGGGTGGGTCTCATCCAATCCTTTGAGGGCTTAAATAGAACCAGAGGTGGAGGAAGAAATAATTAGTGCTCTGCGTGACTGTGGATCTGGAACATGGGTATTGTCCTGCTTTCACTCTGGGACTTATATCATTGGCTTCCCTGGTTCTCGGGCCTTCAGACTTGGACCAGGATTTAAACTGTCCGCTTTCCTGGACCTCCGGTTTGAAGACAGCTCCCGTGACTTCTCAGCCAACGTAATCACGTGAGCCAATCCATTATAATAAATGTCTTTCTTTCTCTCTCTATAGCCTGTTGGTTCTTTCTCTGCGGAACCCTGAGTAACACACCACTGAAGGGAGGGCAGTGGAGGGACAGTAATCTAGATTAGTCATCACATAACTATTTAGCATCAATCATGCTTGGGTTTAGACCTGGCTCTGCTGTGTCCTCAGGCAAATGACTCCATCTCTCTGAACCTCCACTTCCTCTCATGTTAGTTCCTTTTCAGAGGGTTGTGAGAGGCCTTGCAAGACATAACCTGTATAGCAGTTATCCCAGTCTAGTTCCCATCGAGTCCTCAGGAGGCGTTAGCAAGGGTAGTTACAACTGTTTCAAGTTTACTAATTGGTAGCATGGCAAAATTGACATCACTGAAGCAGGAAATTGTGAGGATTAAAAGCATGAACTACAAAGCCAGCCTTCCTGGGTCTGAATCTTGACTCTGGCACTTCTACTTGTATCAGTCAGAATAGGCTAGGTTACACTGTGGTAACAAATGAGATCTAGATCTTAGAGGACTAACACCTCAAAATTTATTTCTTGCTCATAAAACAGGCACATGTCCTCCATGTTATGGCTCAGTGATCCAGCTAGCATCCCTTGCGTGGCACCTCTGTGCACGCATAGCAACCAAGGTTGCCTAGGCAGGGTATGAGAGCATACCCTGCATCCTGCATTGGCTTTTAAATGCTACCACTGGAAAGTGACTCGACCAACATTTCCGCTCACATTTTATTGGCCAAAGCAAGTCACATAACCATGCCTGAGTTCAAAAGAGTCTGGAGGATGGTGGAAGACTTTGGTAATGCTTGCTGTACTATCTCATTGATGGTCCTAGAAATTCAATGAGAAAATCCACATAAAACACTTCACTCATTGAACAAATATTTGTCTACCTAAGATGTATTGAGCATTGTTTTAGGAACTGGATACAAAGCAGTGAACAAGACAGTCAAAACCCCTGCCCTCAAGAGGTTCACGTTCTAGTGGGTGAGAGAGACAAGAAACCAGAGAAATAAGTAAGCTATAAAATGTTAGCAGGTGATTAAATGGTAAGAGTAGTGTGGGTGTAGGATGGGGAATGTGGGTTAAATCAGAGGTCTGAGAGGAGCTTCCTGAGATCACTAGATGTGTAGACTTGAGGCACTGAGGGGTGAGGCACTGAGATAAGGTTAGAGAGCTCCCTAATATGTGCCAGGAGAGGGGCTGCTTAGATACTGCTGTGCTTGGAGAGCCTCCTACTCTTGTCTGTGTTCTGCTGGGTACATCTGGATCAAGCTGCCAGTTGGGCTTCTTATTTTCTTAAGTGGGAGGAAATGCAGAGGTGACAAGACAGATGATCAGTGACTTGGTGCCCGTGGTGAGCACTTTGACTCTTTTTAAAAAAATATTTAATACTTTAGAGAGGGGGAGGGAGGGGAAAAGAGTGGGAGGGAAACATCGATTGGTTGCCTCTCACATGCACCCCAACCTGGGACCAGGCCACAACCCAGGCATGTACCATGATGGGGGATGGAACCAGGGGCCTTTCGCTTTGCAGGCCATGTAGTGAGCCATGTAGGCCAGGCTGGAGTAAGGTGGAGCCACAGGAGGCTGAGCCCAGACTCAGGAACACAGACTCCCTCTGGCTGTGGGGCAGCGTTGGGAACAACAGATGGGGAGGAGGTTCCTGTGAGGTCCAGGAAGGAGAGGAAGGAGCCTGGGCCAGGGTGGGGCAGTGGAAGGGAAGAAGAATTTAGGTTCTGCAGGTAGGGTCAAAGAGGTTTGTTGACAGGTTGGAGTGGGTGTAAAAGAGACGTCAAGACAACCCTGGGGTGTTTGGTCTCAGTCACTGGAAGGACAGAGGTGCCATTAGCCTAGATGGGGAAGGTGGAGAGGGAGCAGGTTTGGGAGGAAGGTCAGTTTAGGATGTGTGAAGCCTGAGATACCTCTAAGACCCCTATGGAGATGGCGACTAGGATGCAGGGGACTGGGGGTGTCTGGGCTAACGGTAGAAATTTGGGTATTGACAGCCTAAAGATGGAATTTGAGCCATGCATGTGAGGGAGATTTCCGGTAGCATGAGTGGGTTAGAGAGGTGGACAAAGGGCTAAGACTTAGAGTTGGCCAGGGTTAAGAGGCTGGGCAGCCAGACCTAGATGACAGTATGATTGCAATTGGCAGAGTGCTATGAGAATGTGCACATTACAAGTATGTTAACTGGAAGCTGCACCTTGTCTCAGATGGGGGTGGAGACAGGGAGGGCTTCCTAGAAGAGGTGACTCCTGATACCTTGAAGCCTGAGTAGTTACAAAACCAGGCAAAAAAAATAAGGTGGAGTGTTCCAGGTGGAGGGAAGAGCCCATGTGAGAGCCCTGGCAGCAAGTAAGCCCTGGAGAGGGCAGAGAACAGAAGCTGCTCAGTCTGGCAGGGAGGGGTGTGGCGAGAAGGGAATCTGGATTAGTCAACACCGAACGTTTGGCTTAGCCAAGCCCAGGTTCAGACCTGGTCCTCACACCCTCTGTGACCTCAGGCTTTACCCTGGCTTCAGGGCCTCCATGTTCTCTTCTGTTAGTTACTACTTCATAGGCAAGGCCTGTGTAGCAGTTCCCTGCCCTGGTCCCAGCAAGCCCTCAGGTAGCATTAGCCTTGACTATGGGTTTTGTTTTGATCTTGTTATATGAGCTATTATCATATTAATTATATTATTGAAGAATCAATGCATTAGGGTGGTGGCTAAGAGTACGAGCTAGGGAGTTTAATCTCAGAATCAGTTATTTGTAAAATGGAGATAATATATAGACCCTTATGAAAACATATGAGCTGATACATGTAAAGTGTTTAGGAGTTATTTTTATCAGTATTATCTAAGAATGGGCAAGAGTCAACTATCTGAGGAATCCAGGTGGGCTCTGGGAGTAGGGAACTGCACGGGTACAGACAGAGAATAAGAGCTACAAAGCTTTACTCACTTAATTATAATAGGGACTCAGTGGGGGGGGGGGCATGGGAACCTTTGTTCCTATTTTACAAATTAAATGATCATCGCTCAGAAATTTCCAGTCACTGTTTTGGTATGCCACAGTTATTAAGAGGCAGAGCCAGGATTCAAACTCAAGCCTAGCCACACTCCAGGGGAGAGGCTAAGGGCCAGAGAAGCCAAACTCCTTGGAAGCTATCTTTAGCTTCATCTGAAAAGCCTGAAGAACTGTGTGCGCACAGGTTGGAAATCGGAACCCGAGAGCAAGAGAAAAGTCTCCGAAGGCAGCTGGAACCGCCCTTTTTCTCCCAGTTTCTGCACTTTCTGCCCACCACCCAACCAGGGCTTGGCCAGTGGACTCTTCCTGTGTACAGGACCCTCTTTAGAGACGGGAAGACTGAAGCGACACTTTGGGCCCGTCCAGGGAAAATAATTCTGGTGACCCTGGCTCAGAGGGTAAAGGAATGCGGGTGGAGGAGACACAAGGCAACCTTCGCAGGCAACAAAGCCCTATCCAGTTTGACCGCCATCCTCCTGCTGCAAGGTCCCATGAAGTCTAGTCTAGCCTTAGTGCCCGCCAGGGATGCGGGTCCTTGTCCCCGGACCGTGAGCCAAATAAAACTCGGGGTCTCCAAAAGCTATCGCGACAATGCCAGGATAGGGGCCGAGAGCCAAAACTCCTGTTTCGAGAGGACCTAAAAATTCATCCGTAGCCGGGTGGAGACAGGCTTGGGGGGGGTGGGGATTAACACTACAACCTACGGGGTCACCTTGGGGTTCTTGTTCCTGCTCGTCTTCACTCGGGTTGGAAAGGTGTTGGGAAGACATGTGACCAATGAAATCAGCGCGGGGCTTTAGTCCGCAGTGCCGGAAGCAAGCTAGGTGAAGCCGGAGCGGCCGCAGCCCATTAGCTAGGCTGAGGCCGCATGCGCAGGCAGAGTGTTAAGGACGGCTATAGGACCGCGCGGACGGCGGCTGGGCGGCCCCGCAAAGGCTAAACCGGAGAAGCAGCCTGAGTCACCGGCCCCGCCCTACCCAGCCGGACGCAGCTAGAGGCCCGGGAGCAGCACAGACGAGCGGACGCGCGGATTTGTGAGAGGTGGTGAGCACCCTGGCCAGTCTACTCTTGTACTCCGTAATCTCGGCCCTTACGGCCCAGACCCGACGAAACCCTAAGCCCTGGCTTCAGGGGTCCCCCAGGCTTATGATCTCAGATTCGAACCTCCAGACCTGTTTTGTCCCCGTTATCCCGCCCCGGACACTCCTCCACCGTCTGTCTCAGGATCTAAGATACGAGCCCATGAATTTGGGAGGTACCCCGTAAATTATGCCCGGGGTGGGGGGACTTCCAGAACCACGATCCTAGATGCGTGCTCCCAATTCTAGTGGGGATCCCCGTTGTTCTAGGCCCGGGTCTTACACCCACGATTTCAGACTCGAGCCCACAGCCCCAGCAATGACAGTGTAATCCGGCTGCTGGGAGTATCTTAAACTTTCAAGCCCACATTCTGGGTTTCCAAAGCCCTGTCCCGGAAGCCTCTCGGTCGAGAATCTGATCCGCGCTCCTGAGCCCCCTAAAACCCACAGTCCAGTTCTGGAGCTTTGGGGCACAGATTCGAGCGCCATACACATCAAGGATGCCTTACACTAATTTTGGGTCCCCGAGAACCCCACTCTAAATGATGCCTACGTGTCGACTCAAGCCTGATGGGGAGGGACCCTTTGAATCCGGAGGGCGCTTCAAACCTGATCCTCTAGTCTCTATCGCATCCACCCAAGAACTGCCCTCCGCAGAAGCGCAGACCCCATCCCAAATGGACTCTTCAAGCTCCAGCGTCATGTTTATTCCCCCACGTCCAGCTGCCAGAAATTCTTTTTATGGGGAGGGGGCGGGCTCGGGGTGAGGCGGTCACCTAACTCCTTTTTTCTCCTTAGGAAGCTTGAATTGCAGCCATGTTCCTGGTTAACTCGTTCTTGAAGGGCGGCGGCGGCGGCGGCGGGGGTGGCGGGGGGCTGGGCGGGGGTCTGGGGAATGTGCTCGGAGGCCTGATCAGCGGAGGCGGCGGAGGCGGCGGCGGAGGCGGTGGCGGCGGCGGCGGAGGCGGAGGCGGAACTGCCATGCGCATCCTGGGCGGGGTCATTAGCGCCATCAGGTGGGGCGGGGCCCAAGGGGGCGGGGCCTTGCGTTGGAGACTGTCCAGCAAAGATAGAATGGGGTAACCTGGAGACTGACCTGGAGCCCTAATTAGGCTGGGCCGGGCCTGGGCTGGGAAGCCGGCCTTGAGGGGGCGGGCCCTAATGAGGTTGACTGCAGTTCATGGGGGCGGGGCTTCAGATGGTGGGACGCGATCTGTTGAATCTGTTGATGGGTTTTGGGAAGTGGTGCTTACTGGGGCTGGACACCGCCACCTTCCGCTAACCTGGAAACGAACGTTAAGGGGGCGGAGCCAGTGAGGCTGGTTGTCACTTCATGGGGGCAAGGCTTGTCTTATGGGCCCGGCGCGGCCATCCTAGGTGGGTCATTGAGAAGGTGCGCCCAGAAGAGGCTGAGGTCTACTGAGATAAGAGAAATTGTCTTGGGGTTCAGCCTGGCCTGGAACTGGCTAAATCAAAATAGAAAAATGTCCTGGTGGAGGTAGGACAGGTTGCCTACTTAGCCTAATTAGGAACCTAATTAGTCTTGACGACTGAGCAATGATTTTTCCAAAGGCAGGAACTAATGGGGCTGGGATGGAGTGCTGGGAAGACACAAGTGTTTAGGAAGCCCTATCAATGAAGTAAGTTCCTAGGATGGGATCTGAGGAGTTGGGGGTCTGGAGAAGCTGGGGCAGAGCTTTTATGAAGTAAGCATTCGAAACTGGGGCTGGATCTGTTGAGGAAGATCCAATGGGCAGGTGTGCAATGGTAGGAGAGGAGCCTACCTTGAGGTCAGATCTCCGAGTTTCCTCGCAGGTACAACCAGGGCAGCAAGAATAGGGACAGGTGAGGACAAGGACAGATAAGGCTGGCAGAGGGAACAGGTAGGCGGGATGTCAGGCTGGGGTTTGTGGGGGCTGGAGTGTGGGGACTAGGGCTGCCCAATGAAGGCCTCCCTCCCTGGTGCTAATTCCCGTTTCCTTCCAGTGAGGCGGCTGCGCAGTATAACCCAGAACCCCCGGTAAGCTACCCTCTATAACCTGTGACCGTTCTTCTCACTTCGAGGCCTTTTTCAGCACCCCTCCTTGTCCTTTTGGAGAAGCCCCACCCCTTCTCCATCTTATGAGATCCTTCTTATTAAGTCTCTCCCTTGTCATGTCCTCAGAGTTAAGCTATTATCCACTTCCTATTCACTGACAACCTCTCATTCCTTTGATCACTAAGCTACCCAGTCCACTCTGACCTTATCACTCAGGGCTGCACTAGCCAGGGCCCCGCTCCCCCACCTTCTCTGAGATTTCCTCCCTTTGCAGCCCCCACGAACCCATTACTCCAACATTGAGGCCAATGAGAGTGAGGAGGTCCGGCAGTTCCGGAGGCTCTTTGCCCAACTGGCTGGAGATGTAAGTAACCCGGGGTCCCCAGACTGTCCTAACTCTTCCAATACTGTCCCTTGGGTGGCCCTTGCACACACACACACACACACTCAGCCATGGCAATCCTAAAGTTCCTGTCCTTCTTCATGACACGCACAGACCCCTTTCAGTCACCCTGATCCACCCCAAACTTTTCTGCAGGACATGGAGGTCAGTGCAACAGAACTCATGAACATTCTCAACAAGGTCGTGACCCGACGTGAGTGACTGGGGTCAACTCACAGGGCAGGTTTAGAGGTATGGCAGCTGGGGTAGCTGTGACTTCTGGCCTCTGACTTTCAATCTGTCCCCCGCAGACCCTGATCTGAAGACTGATGGTTTTGGCATTGACACATGTCGCAGCATGGTGGCCGTGATGGATGTATCCTTGTGGGCAGTCTAGGGGAGGTCTTGGGTGAAGAAGGAATTTTCTGAGAGCATGAGTGGGAGTCAGGGTACAGCTTTCATACCCACAGATGTGGGCAGGACTACATTAGAACACACGCCCACCTATAGGCATGTGCAAATCAATGATAACATCAGCTGTCACAGCTGGCACTTACATGTACTTCACAGCCATCCTCTTAGACATACAATTATTCCATTTTATAGGTAAAGAAACTGAGATAGAGAGAGGCAGTCATTTGTCTGAAGTTACTAATAAAGCATAAGTGGCAGGATAGGAATTTGGACTCCAAGTCTTTTTGGCTTGAGAACCCAAGCTTGTAACTGCCATAGGTATGCCCATATGCAGATGTACATGCACACACAAGGGCACACCCATATACATCAAACTATGTGATGGCATATGCACAGGAACACATGTCTTTACACACGGGCCAGTCATTAGCTGATCTTGGATACAGCCACACTCAGCACATAGGTCAGTGGAGATGCATAGATGTTCATATCATGTGATCACATACATGTATGGCATAGGGTTAAACAATTCTGGGTCTGTCCCTTAGCAAGGTTACTGAGCCCCTCTGTGCTTCAGTTTGCCTGTCTGTAAAATGGGCTGAATGATGATGGTGATACCAAATTAGAGTTACATGCCAAAGGTTTGGCCCAGTCTGTACGTGTTGGCTGTTACTACAGTCTTACACAGATTTTTCAGCTCTGAATCTGTTTTTGTCTCTGGGAGTTGGGAATAACACTGGTGGGGCTGGTATCTGGAGGCTCCTAGTAAGAAAAGCGACATTCCTGAGGAGCTTAGAACTGTCTGGTGTGTACCAGGTAATCTGGTCTTAGCCATCATCGTTATTGAGAATTTATCAAGTGCCAGCTCCTGAGCTAAGGGCTTTCCGCCAATATCTCATTCTGCTCTGATCCCAAACCCAGCAGGTATTCACTGCTGTCACCTCATTTCCTTAGAGCTCTAAGATGCCCGTGTTTCTTACATGTCCTAACATTTAGGGCATCAAATACCTGTACTATCAAGGATTTTATAAATGAGGAATTAGTGCCCTGATCAGTGTGGCTCAGTAGTTCAAGTGTTGTCCTGTACACCAAAAGGTCACGGGTTCAGTTCCCTGTCAGGGCACATCCCTAGGTTGTGAGTCTGGTCCCCAGTCAGGGCGTGTACGGGAGGCAATCAGTTGATGTTTCTGTCCCTCTCTAAGATCAATGAACATATCCTCAGGTGAGGAATAAAAAAAAGAAACAAAAAAGTATAAATGAGGAATTGGCAACTATTTTCAGGTGAGAAATTTGTAGTTTGGAAAAGTTCATTATAATTCCACATGGTTATGTTTAAGGAGAGTCCTTCCCATTGAACAACATAAAGTGGCCCCGGCCCAGTAGCTCAGTCATTTATAGCACTGTCCTGATATACCAAGGCTGTAGGTCAGGGCACATAGAAGAAGAAACCAAGGAATGCGTAAATAAGTGGAACAAAAAAATAGATGTTTCTCTCTGCCTTCCTCTCTCTAGATCAATTAAAAAAGAAACATAAAGTAAAATATGTATGGGTAAAATGAGAAACAGCACCACATCCAAGGTGACATGACTAGTGTGAGACAGGAGCTCGAGTTTTAGCCCGTGTTTCCCTGCTTGGCTCTCAATCATCATCAGGTAATAAGGTATACAATGTGCGCATTTGGTACAGCTGTTCTTAACATCCTTACGCCAGAGTGACACAACAGGCAAGCTGGGTTTTGAGGAATTCAAGTATTTGTGGAACAACATCAAAAAGTGGCAGGTGTGTGGTAACCTCTGAAACTCCTAGCACAAAGACTCCTAAGCCATGGAGACGCTGTGCCTCATGATGCTCAGTTGATCCCTGACCTCCCTGTCCCCACAGGCCATATACAAACAGTTTGATGTTGACCGCTCAGGGACCATTGGCAGCAGTGAACTCCCAGGGGCCTTTGAGGCAGCAGGTATGGCTGGCAGGGGTGGGGTTGGTTCAGCCCCCACCGAACTGGTCTGAGCTGAATCCTGGGGCTGGGAGTGTGTTGGGCTATGTGGCCCCCACACCTGAGAGACTGAACCATCGTCAGGATTCCACCTAAATGAACATCTCTACAACATGATCATCCGACGTTACTCTGATGAGGAAGGGAACATGGATTTTGACAACTTCATCAGCTGCCTAGTCAGGCTGGATGCCATGTTCCGTGAGTGATACCCTAGCTGTCTTCCTGGGTGGGGATTTTATTTGTTCAACCTCCGTTGGCCACGGTTTTTGAGCCTAATCCTGAGGTGGGCAGTGGTAGGGGCATAGCAGTGACCAAAACAGCCACAGATCCTGCCCTCACGTCACTCACAGTCCAGTGGAGGAAAGGCAAATTATCAGATTGCAAAGAATTGTTACTGCTGGGATAGCGGAAGCTCAGGGCAGAGTGATGGGGGCTGTGAGGGGAAACTCAGGGCATAGTGGGTTTTGATTTGCGATTGGGGGAGCTCTGAGAGCTTCAAACTTAAGAGGCAGACTGAGGAGTCAAGGAGGGCTTCCTGGAGGAAGGCACATATGAGCTGACACCTTAGGGGTGAGGAAGAGTGACCCCAGTGAGAGTGGGGATGAGTGTTCCGGTAGGAATAGCCTGTGTGAAGGCCTAGACAGGAAAAAGATGGGCTTTTGGTGTTTGTTAGATTCAGTTCAGTGAGCTGAAGGGTGGAATGGTGTGACATAAGGCTGTGAGGAGGAGTCAATAGGGTCTGGATCATGAAAGCTCTTTTGAACATTAATGCAATGAATTCTCTCTCTTTTTTTCAAGGTTTTATTTTCAGAGAGGGGAAGGTAGGGAGAGAAACATCAGTGTGTGGTTGCCTCTCGTGTGCCCCCAACTGGAGACCTGGCCCACAACTCAGGCGTGTGCCCTGAACGGGGAATTGAACCAGCGATCCTTTGGTTCATAGGCCGACGCTCAGTCCACTGAGCCACACCAGCCTGGGCTAATGCAATGAATTCTTAAGACTGCTCTGAGAAGTGGGAATATTGTCCCCATTTTATGGAGGAGGTATCTAGGGTTCTAGAAGGCAAAATTGCTTGCTCACAGCCAGTCAGCAACGAAGTTGTAAAGCCAGAGTTTGAACTCAGACTTGCCTGAGAGAGTTGAGTGAAAGGAAGCAAGAGCAATGGGCATGTATGTAGGGCTGTGAATGCCAATTTTAGGGGTACTCAGACACTAGTGCAAGCAGTGGAGACCTACAGCAGGTTCGGGGGTGTGGGGCAGGGTCAGGTTTGGCTATGATCTCTCAGCTTTCCAAGAGACCAGGGAGGAAAATACATTAAAAGCATAGATAGAAGCAAAGGGACAGGTATGTCATGGATGTGAGGAGAAAGTGGGAGTGGACAATAGGGCAGGTGATGCCAAAAGTCACATATGAGAATGCCCAAGAAATGTCCATTGGGTTTACCAGCAAGAGGGTCAGTAGTAACTGCAGTCAGTATGGTGTCAGGAGACCAGGTATATGGACATCTGAGGTTGGTAACTGAGTGCAGAATGAGAGAGAGGAAGCGAAGGCAGTGTGGGTACCAGTCTGCCCAGGTTTGGCTGTGGGTAGGGAACACAGAGCAGAGTTGCAGGGCAGGAGGTGGAACCTGCAGAGCCTTGGTTACCAATAGTCTTTAGGATGGAACTGCAGGGCTCAGAGGTCGGTGGGAGGCTGAGGCCTGGACAGAGGGTAAGGGGAGTGCACATGTATGTAGAGGGTCTTATTTATTTATTTAACTTTTTTTTTAATTGTATTTTTTCCATCACCATTGTGCCCCTGTACCCTCTTCCACATCCCCCCATCCTGGAGGCCATTATTATTGAAGTGGGTAACAGCCTGGGTTTGAATCCCAGTTTCCTTACTTTCTCACTGTGTGACCTGGAGCATATCACTTCTTTGTGCCAAATTTTAAAATGACACTTATCTCACAGAATTGCATTAAATGAGTTAATACATGCAAAGTACTTTATACAGTGCTTGGCACAAAGTACTCAATAAAGTACTATCCATTATCATCATCCCATATATTAGTATATTTTTATCCTAAAAGCCAACTGCCTGTCACCCCCACCCTTCCCTTCTCTAGGTGCCTTCAAGTCTCTTGACAAAGATGGCACTGGACAAATTCAGGTGAACATCCAGGAGGTAAGAACTCGAGTTCTGGAATGTGGGTTCCCAGCGGGGGGGCTCCCTCCCTCCTATTTCTGCAACAACCCCTGGTGAGGGCAGAGGGCTCCTGGTATTCCCAATTCCCTTCCTCCTCACTCTCTGTGTCCTTCTCTCCCCAGTGGCTGCAGCTGACTATGTATTCCTGAATGGGAATCCCAGGGCTCTCCCCTCATCACCTCACTGTAGGTGTCACCTTGAACTTTCTGGTCTCTCCCAGGGCTGATCCTGTCTGTAGTCATAGGGCCCAACATGTCCCAACATGTCATCACTCAAGTTACTCCTGGCTCTAAGACATTCTAACACACCCTGCCCCATGGGTCACTCCACCTTTTGCACACCCACTTCTCACCCTGTCCGTGACCTTTCTCATACATCTGTGCCAAGCTGTGTTGCCTCCATGCCCCAAGGGCCCTTCTCTAAGTTCTGGGGAGATCACCCCTGTCCCTGCGCACCCTGGCACACCTACCCAGTTCAGTTAACTACCCAGGCAGTTGAACTCCAGGCCATAACAGGCCCACATGCTCCAGTGCCTTTGTATTCTGCTCCCAGCCTGCCAGGCCCTGTAGGAAATAAATTTACCCCAGTTGCTGCTCTGAGATGTGCCTCCTGTTCTGAGAGGTGAGGGGTGGCTCAGGCTCTGTCTGGGTCCTGGTGGTGGAGTGGGGGTGGTTTTGTGGGTCATTGTGTCTACCCCAAGGCTGGATGGATCTGCGTGTCTTTCTCATACTGGATCCCAGTTGAGCTGTAGCCTCATTCTTTCTACGATGCTTCAGAGATTCTGTAGAAACTGAGATGGGGACCCAGAGACCAGGGCTCTGCTCCTGCTGCAAGAGCAGGGCTGGTGGGAAGTGTAAGTGCCACTCCTGGTTCCGTCCCCAAGGCCACGTCTGTCTCATGCTCATCCGCGCATGGGTGAGCTTGTCCTTACTTTCCTCAGCCTGTTCTGTCATGGCCATGCTTAGTATCTTCCTTCCAGCCCCCTGGGCCTCTGCAGGGAGAGGGGCTGCTGTCCCAGAATACATATCTCTGTCCCACTTGAGGACACCACCCTAGGTCCACAAGCCTGAGGGGCAGCCCAGGGGCACCATTTGGGGTCCCTAACCCATCTGGAGGGGCTGAGAGTCAGTGACATCCTACAAATAGACTTGGCCTAGAATGAGGAACTCAGGCTGGGGCAGTGGGCAGTCCATAGGACAGAGATTGCGTGTTAGTGAGAGGATGGGCTGAGAGGCACACACAGAGGCCAGAGTGGGGCTGGGTTCCCCAAGAAGCCAGCACATTTATTGATGTCTGTTCAAGTCTTTCAGGTCCTGAAGGCTTCTTGGTCTCACTTCTTATGGGGGACAGAAGCCCAGCCAAGACAATACAGACTGTAGACGGTACCTAGGGAGGGAGTGTGGGGGGGATACATAATGAGACCCTAACTGTTTCCTCAAACCCTATCTTAGGCTTTTATGCCTCTCTGCAGAGTCGCCAATCACCAGTCTGCATTCCAGTCCCCAGTTTATGGTTCAAGTTCTCTCCCAAAACTGCACTTCAGGTAGGGATTCCTGGTCTTTGATCCAGACCGGACCCTGAGCTTTCTACCCAGCTCCTGCCAGGGCCCCAGGGCCCCTCCTGGGACAGAAGCACAAGCCCTAGAGAGCTCCCTCCCTATTTGCTAGCCGACACTCCAGTACCGTCCCCAAACCTGGCCACCTCACAGCCCAATCCCCTCTCTAAACCCCAGCCTGGGAACTAGGCATCTTCCTCATTCCAGTGGGAGCCCGCCTCCTGCAGCTCAGGCTGAGCCTGGCCCTGCACTCACCTCCAAGACACAGCGCCATGGTCAGTCGATACAGAACGTTGTCGGTTCCCCCGCCCTTCAAATGCACTGGGAGGTCATTGTCCGCCTGAGGTTGGGGCCGACCAATAGGAAAGGGGTTTTGGTTGCGAAGATGGTAGCCCCCAGGCTCCCTCAGGATCGAACTTCCGGCTCCCGACCTTCCCCTTGCCTTGCCCCTACTCCGCCTACCTGGAATAGTTTCTGTTTCTCAGCCACTCGGTTCTCCAAGCGCTTCTGGGCGGTTGAGCTGAAGGAGCGAATCAATGCCTGGGAAACCTGGGGGCAGGGGGTAGGTAGGTGGGTAATAGAGGCACTGGGAGAGGTGCCTCAAAGTGGGTCTGGTCACGGGTATGAGGGCGGTTCTTTGCTTCGGGAGCTTCCCAAAGGCAAGTTAAGAATTGCCAGTACGAGTGGGGGAGGGCGTCCTGTCAAGAAAGACTCGGAAGGGGACTCGCACCCAGAGGCTCTGACTTGGAGGTTACCAGGCTGTCGAGAAGATGCTGGAAGAGAAGCGGCCCCAGAAGGGAGGCTAATGACCTGCGGGTCCAAGTCCAGATATGTTTTTTGGGGGGAGGGTTTCCTGGGTTAATGCTAGGAGCACAGGTCCCGGAAATGTCGGGACTGGTACTCCATGGGGTTTCCAGACAGCAAGGGAAAGGGGTGTTGTGTTCCCAGTGCCTGAGTCCCGACCTGTTAGGGGTGCCCTGGACGAAGGGAAGAAGTTCAAACCCATGGCTTTGGGCCGTGCTAGGGTCCCCCATGTTAGCGTGGTGGGAAGTGGGGTTTGTTTAGAAGGAAGATGAACCCTGAAGGGGGCTCACATTACAAGGCCCCAGAGCCCGGAACGTTTACAGATTCTCATACTGGGGTGAAGGCTTTTGGGTTGGGGGCCCCGGCCCAGCGCGTATGGGCCCTCACCTTTAAGGCCCTCATTCTGCGTCCTCTTCCGCTGGAGTCACCTCCCCTCTCCGCCCAAGGACAGACAGCGGCCTTCCCTCCCCGGGAATCCCAGGCCACACCCCTGGGCGGGCTACCCTAAGGCTTTGTCTGGCCCTCGCCAGAGTGGGGTGGAGCCAGGAAGAGCCTGCGGCCAGAGGCCGGATTCAGATTGGCAGAACGAGTCAGCGGAGAAGACTCTCCAACCCCGCCTCCGCACCAAACGGTTGAGGCATCCATCTGTTACTCAGCTCTGAATTTCTATTGGTCCAAGTTCCAGGGAATACATTTTTTGGTTTCTGTCTGCGGAAGTACCAGACTGGGGCAAGTACATTATCTCCTCCTGGTCTATCGGATGTCCTCGTACCTGGTTTGGTACTGCAGAGTGAGGACACAGCGAAAAACGTTCGAACTTCTTGTTCTATCTACTTAGACCGAGCGATTGAACCTCTGAGCCTTATTTCCCGTATCTGGAACATGGAACTAAGAGAGTTAAAGGTTTATTGATAGCATTAAATGAGCTCATATTAGAGCATAACTGAGCTAACAGTTGCATCGGAGCTAATAACTACTGCACAGAAATAGATAAGAGCCGTTATCACTTTTCTAGCGGCAAGTTTCATATATAAAATGTTTTTGCATTTAGTTAATTTAAGTTTTATCATGGAACAGTTGTAAAAAATATTTTATTTACTCATTTCTAAAAAAGGGGAGAGAGGGAGAGAAACAGAGATGTAACATCAACTGGTTGCCTGTCCCATGCCCCCAACTGGGGACCTGGTGCGCAACCCAGGCATGTGCCCTGACTGGGAATGGAACTAGCGACCTTCCGGTTTGCAGGCTAGCGCTCAACATACTGAATGAACCACACCAGCCAGGGCTTATTGTGGGGAATTTCAAACAGGGGAAGCATAGAGTAAGGTGTAATGAATCTCCATCTTTGACGAATCACCTGCTTCAACAGTTATCACCAATATAGTGCTTTTCATGTACCTCCCCACTCAACTCTTTTTGTATTGGTGTATTTTAAAGCAAACCCCAACGTCATATTTCATTACATTTGTATCACTAACGGGCTTAAAAAGGAAAATCCTAAGCACCCACAATTTATGGATCGAATCAGGGATTAGAAAAAAAATCATTAAAAACAAAAACAATTGATTAGTGGGACAATGGGTAAATTTCAAATAAGGTTTGTGGATTAGACAATAACATATCAGTATTAATTTCCTGATTGTACAATGGTTATGTAACAATGTTTTTAGGAACTACATGCTGAAGTATTGGGGAGTAAAAGGGTATCATATTTGTAACTTACTGTAGAATGATTAAGAAACAAGTTATATGTCTGTATTCTCTCTGATTCTAATTCTGATTCTGATGTGCAGGCAGGGTTGAGCATAGTTTTTGTAACCAGTGGTGATCTTGGCATAGTCTAAAAGGTTTTAACAATCTTTTAAAAAGGGCTTTTATAACAATTAAATTCCCTTGATACTTTCAAACTATGCTTGTAAATTGAATACATTAGATTTTCTACTTATGAACTACAATAGGCTAAGTTACCAGAAGAATCGTTTCTGAATACTTAACATAAGTTTTATAAATGTAAAATGACAAGCATATAAATGTGGCAAATCTTATAATTCATTATTTGTTCCAATAGTGTACATAAATAGTAAGATTTCAACTAAGAGTGAGTCTTAGTCACTAACTGGATTCCACATTTTAAATTGGAATTATATGCATAAGATTGACCTGTTATTTCAACAGGCCAATTTATCTTATATCTTACAAATACTTAAGATACTGAATATTCAGATTTCCTAACAAAAAAGTTAACATCATGG
The DNA here is from genome assembly GCA_004026545.1 of Mormoops blainvillei. Taxonomy (NCBI): domain Eukaryota; kingdom Metazoa; phylum Chordata; class Mammalia; order Chiroptera; family Mormoopidae; genus Mormoops; species Mormoops blainvillei. Next base: position 329,124 of record PVJD01000331.1, read on the forward strand.
TTTTGACTGTGTTAAATATTTCTGTAATTTTTTCATATCTTAAATATTTAATCTTTATTATATTTTTTCCATTACCATTTAGTCCCCTTATACTCCCTTCCCCCCAGCAATCACCACCCTGTTGTCCATGCCCATGAGTCCTTTTTCCTTACTTAATTTTTATTAATCAACTCAAAACCTTCTCCAGGTTAGACTGTTGGAGAGGAGTACGGAGGTGCCAGAGGAGGCTGCCAGAGGCCCTGGTAAACAGTCTAGGACTGGACTGGCTGTGGAGCTGACCGCCTCTGGACCACATAGAATAATGGCACAGCAGATTTAAAATAAAAGGAGGGCAGAGACGGCTCTTTGGAGCTCTTCTTCCTCTAGGATGTCTGGATGATTGTGCTGTCTGCGTTTCCCAAAGGACAGTAATTTGGATGGATTTTGGGTGGGAGAAGAGACTCCAGGCAAAGCCTAGGATCAGGCTGGCCTGGCAGGGGGTGGCAAGGTTATTCTTTTTTGCTCTAGAGGGGGCGGTCTCTGAGGCAGAAGCCTGCCATTCTTCCAAAATTGGGTAGCTTTTGTATCTTATGTTTTAGTTTATAAACTAATCCTATAGAAATAAGGTAATTAAAAACTAACAAGGGGATGATAGGGGAACTCAAGAGTGAAGATTTTAGCCTTGATAGGCTTAACTGATTAAAGCTCTAAAGATTTAGCCTTCATTGATAGGCTTAAGTGATTAATGCATGTAGAAAACCATTATTCCAAAATTGTGTAGCTTTTATTTTTTTTCCTTAAAATATTTTATTTATATTTAGAGAGAGGGGAAGGGAGGGAAAAAGAGAGGGAGAGAAACAACGGTGCAAGAGATGTTGACTGGTTGCCTCTTGCATGCCCCTTACTGGGGACCTGGCCTGCAACCCAGGAGTGTACCTTGACTGGGAATCAAACCAGCGACCTTTCAATTAGCAGGCCAGAACTCAATCCACTGAGCCACACCGGCCAGGGCTAAAATGGTGTAGCTTTTAAAAATAGACTCTTTTCCTTTATTATCAAACCTTTGCCTCTGGAATTTTGTCTAGAGGGTGGTGGCATGCAATAGGACCCCACTTGCTGTTTGGTAACAACATGAAGGTTACCCGCAATGTAAGATGCTCAATGTCATACCATCAATTACCAGGGAAATACAAATTAAAACCACAGTGAGATAACACCACATACCTAATGCATGACCAAAATTAAAAATACTGACCATACTAAATGCTGGTGAGGATGTGGGACAACTGTAACTCTCATACATTGTTGGTGAAAATACAAAATGGTACGTGCGCTATAGTGGTCTAGGTCCAGTCTAGAGACAGAAACCACCTACTAGGTTAAACAGGGAAGTTTAATGTAAAGAACTATTAACTGTGTTCAAAGAGTAACTGTAAGGTACAAGGAAATGATATATTCTACCTTAGGTTTGAGGGAAGGCACCAAAGGAAGGGGAAATTGGGAAAGGGTCTAAACCTTGTTGGGGATGTGGTTTGGCCACCAGATATAGAGAAGTTTGCTAGTTTTTAGCCAGGCTGGAGCTGGTCTGGAGCTGCTGGACAAATAATAGGCAAGCCTCCAGGGTGCACACAGGGGAGTAGGCTATCAACTACTGGTGGAGTGGGCATGCAGAGGGAGTCGGGTTTGGCAGGGGTAGAGGCTTTCAGGGCCTGTGGGTCAGGGGAGCTGGGAGACTGCATGGTGTATGATTAGACCACAGGTGGTTGGGTGCAGACCACACAGGGCCTGCGGAGGGAATCCAGCAGTTGACTGTGTGCAGGCCGGGAGGGAGCTTATGAGGGAGGTGGCTGTGTTTAGGTTGAGTGCGGGCCTGTTGAGGGAGTCTAAGTGGCTGTGGGAAGCCAGGCTGAGGTTGGGGCAGGTTTTGTGGGAAGTCCTCACACCCACACCACTGAGACCTCACTCCTGCTTGCAAGGGAAATTTCAGGAAGCCTCTTCCTCCTACAGTGTCACTCCAGTGCCCTCTGCTGAGAAAGCTTAATAATGTACTGTCTGAGGCCCTGACTGGTGTGGCTCAGTGGACTGAGTGTCTGTCTGTGAACCAAAGGGTTGCTGGTTTGATTACCCAGTCAGGGCGCATGCCTGGGTTGCAGGCCAGGTCCCCAGTAGGGGGCACGCGAGAGGCAACCATACATTGATGTTTCCCTCTTTCCCCCTTCCTCTCTGTCTAAAAATAAAATAAATAAAATCTTTTTAAAAAAAGTTCTGTCTGTAAAGGAGAAAACCTTAAGGGAATTCCACTGTTTATCACAGGGTGTATCACAGGGTGTATCACAGGGTGTATGTTGAACCATCATTTGGAGCTGAGAGGTGATAGATAACGGACACAGTCTACATCGTTGGCTATTCAGCTTCTATATGGACCTATGAACATATTTGAAATCCCTTAAAATAACAAAGCAATTCTGTATTTTACCTATCCTTACAAGAAGAGCTTTACTTGCCCTCACTGGCATGGTGCAGTTGGTTGGGCATCGTCCTGCAAAGTGAGAGGTCGCAGGTTTGATTTCTGATCTGGGCACATGCTTGGGTTGAGGGTTTGGTCCCTGGTCCGGTCCTGTATGAGAGACAACCAACTGATGTTTTTCTCACACGTCGGTGTTTCTCTCCTTTTTCTCCCTCCTCCCTCTCTAAAAATAAATAAAATCTTTAAAAAAAAGTAAAGTTTTACTTTTCCCAAGATTGAGAAAACCCACAGTCCCAAAACTTTGTATCCATCACGGGCTATATTAATTATTCCTCAAATTCAGTTGCAGTCTTGCTAAATATTGCTACCTGAAGACTAAATTATAAAGTTAATCTCCAATAACTCATATATAAAAGTAAAAAAAAATGCAAAGGAAAAAGAGAATAGTTACTATACATAAACTCTTGCATGTAAGAAGTGTAGAGGAAATATGCGAAACCTTTCTGTATTGGTCAGGATATCAAAGGAGGGTTTGGGCCTGGAGCAGGTCTGCCTCAGGCACCAAGGTCTGCCTCTGGCCGGCCCGTAGTGTGTATCTTGACTTCATACAGGAAAGATTATGCAACATACAACACAAGTCCAGGTGATTTTATGAGTGTATTTATTAAACCTGGGGACAGTGAGAGTTTAGTAGAAAGAAAATAAAAGGTTCACACCTGGGACAAAGCGTGGTGCACTCCAGAGAGAGCCTCATGGTGGCATCCTTTGTCTTGAGGGCTTTTTCTATCTTTTGTGGGTGGGAGTCTTAGGGGAGTCTCAGGGAGGACTTCAGTAGAGTATTCATCAGCTTTCCAGCTGTGTTCTTTAGTGCCATGTTGATGTACCAAAATGAGTGCATGCATCAGGGGGACCGGAGTCATTTTCTCATCAGCTTTGCCTCTACCTTGGATTTGTTTGATTCTAATTGGTTTTTGTTTTTGTTACTTATTCCCCTGACTTCATCTGTCCTTGGGTTTGGCTGGCACTAATGGCACTTACTAGATCTTGGTTATCTACCTCTCTGATCAGGGTAATTTAAGCTATTTACTCTCTAGTTGGGGAGGAAAGGTGTAAACCATTTGCTCTCAAGTGCCCTTGTATAGGGAAGGTAAGATCTTGCAATTTACTTGGTTTACTTGTTTGACCCTATTTGTCTCAGTTTTCCTTTTTCCCACTTGTCAAAAGTTTTCCCAACATCTGTCTTGCCTCAAGGAGGTCAGTGCTGATGTCAGTGGCTTCCTTCTTTAATTATCTTTCCATAATTCCCTTGCCCTCAGTCACAACTCAGCTGCTCTAGGTTGAGTTGTGGCTGAGTTGACCCAGTCCTTCATTCCCGAAGGCTTCCAGCCCTCGGGCATCCCAAGTACCGGAGTCAATTGATTTGTTCAAACAAAAATATTATTACATCTGGGACAGCACCTTCAATTGGCATAAACATCTGACTAAGTTTACGATAGCCTTCAGTCATTCTCCAAGATATTTTTTATATATTTTAAAGTGGCAGATATCAGCATACTTCACCCAACAGTTTATTAACTACACTATATCATTAAACTGACTTCCTGGATATTTGAAAGTATGAAAATTAGTGTTTTCATATATGGCTGGGAGGACAGTAAATTAGAACCAAGCTTTTTAACAGCTTATTGGTTAGTTTGTCAAATAGCTATATAAAAATAATAAACACTGGGTCTACATTCTTGTAGAGCAACAGTTATCTGTAGCTGCAGAACTGCCCATTTAGATAGTGTGTGGCAGATAGCAAAACTGGCCCTTGTGCTTCTTTGCAATTTTATTTGCTGCTCATTCTTATTTTGCCACTCCTTGAATCTGAGCGTGGCCATATCACTAGCTTAAAAAAATTTTTTTTTTTTGTTATTTTTTTGGGATTTCTGGTCAAGACAGAGGCATAGGTTAACATGGCTCACCTCCAAGCAAAATTATAGCAAAAAAATGCAACTCAACTACAAAACAAATTCACCTGAAACCATCAGAAAATCAAGTTGTGTGGAAGTCTGACCACTGGGTATTTAAAGAAGCCACATTCATCCAAATGGGTAGGAGGGGTGGAGATATGGAGAGGCATGGAGAGGTATAGAGACACAGAGTGGTGAGGTGATGGGGACAGATGGTCCCATATCCACATGTGGTGGATAAAAAATGGGACAGATACCACAGGAGTGAGGGATCCCAGACCACCTAGCCAGGGTCCCAGCACCAGGAAGATAAGTACCCATAACTTTCGGCTATAAAAACCAGTGGGAGTTGGGATGGTGGAAGAAACTACAGACTTCTCAAGAGGCTTCTTTTAAAGGGCCTGCAATGGACTTTGAACTCATGCAGAGCCACCACGTGTGGGATTCAGCACCAGAGCAACAACTAGAAGGACACCAGTGGCATATGGAGAGAAAATGAAGCGTGAACACCGGGAAACAGCTTCCTCTCGGGCAAAATCCCAGAGGCCAGGCAGTGGCATTCACTCCTGTGTAAGCCCTTCCCCACACAGAGCAACCAAGCAGTGACATGGGTTGCCCTGCCCTGGTGATTACCTAAGGCTCTTCCCCATACAATTTAACAGAGGTGCTTTTCTACATAGGCCACACTACTAAGATAGGGAGTTAAAACAGCTCTACTTGATACACAGAAACAAACTAGGGAGGCTGCCAAATTGAGGAGGCAAAGAAACATGGCCCAGATTAAAGAACAACAAAACCCAGGAAAAGAACTAAATGAAGTGGAGATAAGCAACCTATCAGATGCACAGTTCAAATCACGGTTCATCAGGATGCTCCAGGTACTTCAATGGCATAAAAAGGACCCAGGAAGAAGTGAAAGTTGTATTAACTGAAATAAAGAAAAATCTATGGGGAACCAACAATGGAGGGGATGAAGTCAAGAATCAAATCAGCCCTGGCTGGTGTAGCTCAGTGGATTGAGCATTGGCCTGCGAACCAAAGGGTCATTGGCTCAATTCCCCAGTCAGGGCACATGCCTGGGTTGCGGGCCAGGTCCCCAGTCGGAGGGTGCATGAGAGGCAACCACACAGTGATGTTTCTCTCCCTTTCTTTCTCTCTCCCCCTCTGTCTAAAAATAAAAAAATAAAATCCAAAAAATAAATAAATAAAAATTAAGGGTATTGAAAAGAAGGTCTTGAAAGCAGCCAGAGAAACGATGCAGGAAATGCACTGATTAAAAAAAAAAATCAATGATTTGGAACACAAGGCAGGGAAAAGCATTCAATCAGAACAGCAGGAAGAAAAAAAAATGAAGATAGGCTTAGGAACTTCAGGGACATCTTTAAACGTACCAACATCTGAATCATAGAGGTGCCAGAGGAGAAGAGAAAGAGCAAGAACTTGAAAATTTATTTGAAAAAATAGTGAAAGAAACCTTCCCTAATTTGGCAAAGGAAATAGGCATGCAGGTCCAGGAAACACAGGGAGTCCCAAACAAGTTGGACCCAAAGAGGACCACACCAAGACACATCATAATTAAAATACCAAAGTTTGAAGATAGAGAATCTTAAAAGCAGCAAGAGAAAAGCAGAGAGTCACCTACAAAGGAGTCCTCATAAGACTGTCAGCTGATTTCTCAAAAGAGACTTTGCAGGCTAGAAGGGACTGGCAAGAAGTATTCAAAGTGATGAAAAGCAAGGACCTACAACCAAGATTACTCTATCCAGCAAAGCTATCATTTAGAATTGAAGGGCAGATAAAGTGTTTCCCAGACAGGGTAAAACTAAAGGAGTTTATCATCACCAAGTCATTATTATATGAGATGCTGAAGGGAATTATATAAGAAAAAGAAGATCAAAACCATGAACATTAAAATGGCAATACATTCACAATTATCAATAATTGGATACAAATAACAAACTAAGCAAACAAACAGAAGAGGAACAGAATCAGATATGGAGCTCATTTGGAGGTTTATCAGTTGGGAGGGGGAAGAAAGAAAATGGGAGGAAAGATGCAGGGAAGAAGCACAAATCAGTAGGTACAAAATAGACAGTATAGAAATGGAGTAGCCAAAGAACTTATATGCATGATCCATGGACATGAACTAAGTGGGTATTGCTGGAGGGAATAGGTACTAGGTGGAGGGGGGCACAGGGGATAAAATTGGGACCACTGTAATAGTATAGTCACTAAAATATATATTTTTAAAAAGTCCTATACTGAATACCAGAGGCTGCCCCTGGGTATACTGTTCTGTACAATGTCATTTTTGGCCCTTAAATTTTGTGTTGTATGGGGAGTGGCAGGGCCCAATGAGTCCATATTCCTGAAACTTCAGAATTATTGTGTGTATTCCTTTTAGGGTCTCCTTTCACAAAGGATACTGCCTTTTATTGGGAGTCCCCACCCCTAGTGTGAGGTTTGAGAGGAAGGCTTGCTTAGCCCTCCCTGGCCTTCCAGCAGCCCACACAGTGGGTTTACCTGACTCAAATTTCTTCTGGCCAGGGTTATTTTTCTCCTTCCTACACTTTCATAAGGAACTGCTGGGCACGCTTTGGAGGGATCGGTAGATGGAGCTGTTGTTCTTCCGGAAAGTGATTTGAGGACGGCATTTGGACAGCAAATCCCTTCCCAGAAATGGAAAACTGTTTCTCCTACAGCACATTCTAATGGCTTCAAGAAAAATTGGCTTTCAGGGCTTTCAGAAATTCCAGTTACAGTTCAGTTAGAGTTCAGGTCTATTGACCACAAAATATGTCACTCCAGTACCAATCTGGTCTGCTATTTCCCCCCCGCTGTTAGTTTTACCCAAGTTCTCAGACTGGCTTCTTCCTTCTCCTGGGGCACTCATATTTCCAGTGCCCTTTTCCCTTGCCCCGGCAGGGTCTTGTCCTCCACTGAATTTGTTTCCCTGATGGGTTTGGGTTGAAGAGAGCACTTCAGGCTCACCTCCTTCAGCTCCCTGAGCTGAGTAAGGAGGAGGATACCCCAGGGATGGAGGGGCTGTGGGAGCCCTTGACCATACTCGTAGCAGCCATCCTGATCATCCTGATCCCTCTCTTCTGAAGGATATGTCCTCAGGCAAATTCCCTTTTCTCTGAGCCATTTTCCCATTTCCCAGATTTAAAAAAATTTTTATTTATTTATTTATTTTTTAGACAGGGGTAGGGAGGGAGAAAGAAAGGGAGAGAAACATCAATGTGTGGTTGCCTCTCGTGCACCCCCTACTGGGGACCTGGCCTGCAGCCCAGGCACGTGCCCTGACTGGGGAATCAAACCCGGGACCCTTTGGTTCACAGGCTAATGCTCAATCCACTGAGCTACACCAACCAGGGCCTTTCAAAAAAAGATTTAATCCTCATTGTATTTTTTTTTATGTTACCTTTTAGTCCCCTTATATGCCCCTCCCCAGAGCAATCACCTCACTGTTGTCCATGTCCTTGAGTCCTTTTTCCTCAATCCCTCCACCCCCTAATCCCTCCGCCCACCACTAGCTGTCATCCTGCTCTCCATCTATAAGTCTGTCCCCATTTTCTTTGTTAGTTCAGTTTCTTCATTAGATTCCACATATGAGTGAAATCATATGGTATTTGCCTTTCTCTGACTAGCTTATTTCACTTAGTATAATATTCTCCACGTCCATCTATACTGTTGCAAGGGGTAAAATTTTCTTTTTTTCATGGCTGAGTACAATTTCATTGTATAAATGTCCCGTAGTTGTTTTATCCGCTTATTTACTGATGGACACTTGGGCTGCTTCAAGGTCTTGGTGATTGTAAATAATATTGCAATGAACATAGGGGTGCTTATGTTTTTTCGCATTAGTGTTTTGGGTCCTTTTGGATATATTCTCAGAAGTGGGATCGCTGGGTCAAAGGCTGGCCCATTTGTAATTTTTTGAGGTATCTTCATACTGCTTTCCACAGTTTGTCCCTAGATTATCAGTTGTATCCCCCTGAGAAGTGTGGGGTCTAAACCCTAAGCTGTCATCCATAACCTAGAGCACCAGAGCCCGAAAAGTACACAGATAACATCCAGCTGTGAAAAGCAGATGAGTTTCTCTCTGCCAGAGATGGATGGCTGGAGATGCAAAGAGCCGTTTAAAGGGCCAATGCATAAATTTCCATTTGCAGCCACATACCTTGAGGTATCACTGGGCTAAAATGATGAGCTAAAATTAATATAGGTGGGAAGGGAATAAGAGGGAAAAAGGAAAGGAAGGAGAGCTGAAGAGATGTCTAGAGGAAAGGGATGTTATTTTGGATTGAGGGGAAGGGACTACTCAGAGTGAGGAATGAAAACTAGGCTGAGATGGGGAAAAATTAAAATTTGTAATGAAAAGCAAAAGAAAAAAGGTCCAGGATGAAAGAGAAAAAAAAGGAAAAATACAGGCTAAAACAAGGAAAAGTTAAAATTTGTGATGAAAAAAGAGTAAGAGGGGGAATGGTAAAATTTGAGATTTGAAATACAAAAATAGTGAAAATCTAGAGATAAAATTGAAAAATGCAACAACAACTACCCTATTCACAACAAATGAGCAAAGATGGATGAAAGTGGAGAGAAAACATGGGTATTTTAAGAGTGGGAAAAAGAATGTGAGATGACCATTGAGAAGAAAATTGGTTTTGAGAGGCTAGACAAGGAAGAAATAGTAACAGTGCAGAATGTAAACTAATTGTAGCAAGAGAGAAAACAAAATATATAACAAAAATAATAAGAAGAAAGAAGAAGGTAAAATGGGTAAGAGAAGGGAGGAGCAAATTATGTGAATTGAAATAAACTATAACATAAAATCTAGTGACTTAATATACACAAACGTGAAGGACAAGAAATGAATGTTAAAAAGCTATGCAGGAAAGAAAATATCACAAATCATGGAGAAGACCATGGTGGATTTTGTCTCAGTAGCATCTAGTATTTACCACTGTTTTTTCTTTTGGATCCACTCTGGAGATGTCAGATGTTGACCCTTTCTGACCTTAGGTAGCCTGTTTGAGACTACCAGGGATCTACTGTCTGTGGTTGTTTCCTTTAGTTATGAATCTGGTCACTCTGCACTCAGCAGTCAGGCTTAAGCACCACAGGGTGGGGCAGAATCCCTCCTGGGGGTGGGGCTATGCTTATCCTCATGCTGCTGCCATTTGGAGGGGAGTGGTCTGCCTGCGCAAGGTGGCTGGTGTGGTACAGGGGGTGACTCATCACTGGCATCCTGGCACTACTCCCTAAGTTTTCTCCCCAAAGCCTCTATCCCCAGTCTCCCCTCAAGTGTCTCTAGTCCACTCTTTTCACCTTCCCCCCAACTCTTTTTGGAGCCCAAGGTATGTGGCTGCAAATGGAAATTTATGCATTGGCCCTTTAAACGGCTCTTTGCATCTCCAGCCATCCATCTCTGGCAGAGAGAAACTCATCTGCTTTTCACAGCTGGATGTTATCTGTGTACTTTTCGGGCTCTGGTGCTCTAGGTTATGGATGACAGCTTAGGGTTTAGACCCCACACTTCTCAGGGGGATACAGCTGGCCACCTCAGTACCACTCCAGCACTCCAGCTGCCACCTGTTGGTGCCCAGCCAACCCTCTCATGTCTCCACTACACTCCCTACCAGTCATGTTGTGCTCAAGCTGTTTCTTCTGTCTGTCTGTGGTTATAAGGTTTCTCTCTCACTATTGTTCAGTTGTTTGTTCTGGATGATTTCTCCACAATTTGTTTGCAATTCCAGATTGGTCCTGGGAGGAGGTTAGTGTAACTTCTACTCTCTCCTCCACCATCTTGGATCTTCTGTTGCTACTTTTAATGTGGCTTTTTAATTAGGTTGCCTACTGAGTCTGAACAAAATATTTGCTGGTTAAATGAGAGACTGAACTCTCCTTAGCTTCAAAAGAGAAAGGAAACTTGCTTCCCCCATATGAATAATGAATGGGCTGGTAGTTGACCACTGTGGTAGCACAGCTGATCCCAGAGAAGCCAGTGGGAACCTCAGAGAGAATAGGAAGCCTCCCTGGAATGGGTTTACCCTGAGAGAGCAACCTGAGAGAGGGCTCATGTCTTAGAAAGTATTATAGTTCTGGCAACATCTTGTAAGCTTTTGATAGGGGAACTCAAATTTAAAGATTTTAGCTTTAGTTATCATTGATAGGCTTAAGTGATTAATGCATGTGGAAAGCTGCTGTTCTAGGAACTGGAATACCTATATGACTCCTTGAGGTCAAGAAGAAATTTGTGTCCCAGGGTGGTCTACAAGTGATTAAGATGATATCTGAGTCTTCCCAGGGAGGGAATGTCCATGATGCAGATAAAGAATTCTTGATCAGTAGATAAAGAAATAACAGGAAACTCACCACTGGACTGCAACTATTATCTGATTAACCTTTTCCCAACCCCTTTACCTACTGTCTTCTCCTCCTTATAAAAAAGTTGCCTTGATCCCTCTCTGGTGTGGCTCAGTAGATTGAGTGTTGGCCTGCAAAATGAAAGGTCACTGGTTCGATTCCCAGTCAGGGCACATGTCTGGATTGCAGACCAGGTCCCCAGCTGTGGACATGTGAGAGGCAACCAATTGATGTATCTCTCACACATTAATGTTTTTCCCTCTCTTTCTCCTTACTTTCCCCTCTCTCTAAAGATAAATAAATTTAAAAAATAAGGTTGGCTGGAGATGAGACATTAAGATGGTTTTTAGGGTACATAACCCACCATCTTCTCAGATCACTGATATTTGAATAAAGTGCCCTTTAAGATTCAATCCTTGTATCTGTTTATTGGTTCTAGTAGTGACAAGCAGCATGAATATTGACTTTTCCAGTTTCATTTTCTGTTGACTCTGGTGGGACAGCTTCAGGACTCTCTGGTAAGTTTGGATATTTGGCAGAGAGTCCCTTGGCTGCTGGACTGTGGAGGCTTGGGGTGCAGATTAGGAGACTCCCTAATGGCTGCCAAGTGATTTCACTTGGGACCTCTCCTTGTCCATTCTCAGCATTCCCTATTGCTTTCATTTTCAATTGAATCGCTGCACTTTCTGGTTCAGGATTACAATTCTGGGTTACAACTTAGAATGATTGTCAGGAATTAAAGTGCTTTCTGGTTTGTGTGATAACAGGATTACAGTCCTGAGTTATGACTTAGAATGTCATCAAGAATTAAGGTGCCTTCTGATTTGCATGATATTACAGAGCTTTGTCTGGTAGGATGGGCAAGTGAGTCTCCTTTCCAATAAACAGCCCTTTGAAGTGAATTCTGGCTGACTGGCTGACTTGTGCTTATGAACCTATGACTAAAAAGGAAATATTTTCTTTTTTATTGTAATGCAATTAGAGCTGTTTTTTCGAATATCAGGGATATGGGATGAAATACCTTATTTACAGGCTATTATAACTTTACATAATAAAGATGCAGATGCAGAAGCAGGATTAAAAGGAAATAGATTTATGGCCCAGAGAAAAGGGAATTTACCTGTGGTAGATAACAGAAGTTCAGGAGAGAGGGACCAGGAAGATCAGGGTGGCTGCTTGTGAGGATGGTCAAGATTCCCATGACCCTTCCAGCCCTGGGTGATTCTACTCCTTACCAGCCAAGGGAGCTGAAGGAGGTGAGCCTGAACTGGTCTCCTTATGTAGAACCTATCAGGGACCAAGTTCAGTGGAAGACAAGCCCTTACTGTGTAGGGCAATATCCCCTGCAAAGACTTCCAGTGGAAGTAGGGCCAGAGGGGTATTATTGGGCACATACTCCTTTTTCTACATCAGATTTGTTACATTGGAAAAACTCAAATGCTTCTTATAGGGATGAATCTACTAAAATCACTGACTTAGTTACATGTTTTTGCCACCCACAATCCCTGTTGGGCAGACATAAAGACTTACTGAGTATTTTACTTATCGGGTATGAGTGGAGGTTGGTATTGGATAAGGCAAATGAAGAAGCTCAGAGACTGCACCAAGAAAATCCAGACTGAGCTTCTACCCCTACTAAGGTAATACCTTTAACCAAGCCCAAATAGATCCTAATGAGAATGGCCTTCCTCTCTTAGAGCATTATAAGATGTGCATCCTTGAGGGACTAAAGAAAGGAGATCCTGAGCAGAAACGTCTGAATATAGTACAGGCAGTACAACAAAAACCCTCTGAAGACTCCTCTGAGTTTTTTTTAAAGAATCTCACAGGTTTATAGAAAATGCAGTGACCTGTGTTCACAAGCCCCTGAAAATATTAGCCTGGTGAATATGACAAGCAGTAAAGTTTCTTGGGTTCTTGCTTGGTCCTGACAAAAGGAGTCTTATTGGAAACAGAAAAGAAACCATAATTCAAATAAAGTCTCCCAATACCAGTAAACAGTTAAGAGGATTCTTAGGAGGTGGGGTACTACTGCATTTGGATTCCAAACTTTGGACCATTGCTAAGCCATTGTATGAAGCTCTGAAAGGACCAGAATACAGCCCTTTACAATGGATGGAGTGCACTCAGGCTTTCCAGTCCCTGAAGGCACACCTGGCTTCTGCACCAGCCTTGGGGCTTCCAAAATGACTAAAGCTCTTTCAATTATATGTTCATGAAAGGCAGGGCATCACCCTAGGAGTCCTTACCATAATGCTTAGTGACATTCAGTAACCCTTCGCATATTTGTCAAAGAAACAGATCACACTGTCCAGGGGTGGCCAGCCTACTTGACAGCTTTGGTAGCCACCTGTGAGCTTTTATAGGAAGTTGAAAAGTTTTCCTTGGGACAGCCTACCATTTATGAGCCCCATCATGTGTTGAGCCTGCTAGAGCAAAAAGGAAATTTCTGGATCACTGCTGGAGAATGGGCAGGTACTAAGCAATTCTGGACAATCCCAACATCTCCCTTAAAACTGTTAAGTAAGTTAAACCCTGCTTTCTTTCTCCTGAAACCCAACTTGGCCATGCTGTCCTTGGCATTACTGTCCTGAAATAATTGATGAGGTTTATTCTAGCATAACTGATTTATAGGTCCATCCTCTAGAAGAGGCAGGCTAGACTCTATATGGAGATAGAAGCAGTTATATGGGCAAAGGAAAGAGAAAGGCTGGATATGCAGTTGTGACTCTTGAAGAAGAATGGAGAAAGAATAAGAAAAGAATTATCTTGCTTCCTGAACATTTAGTAGAGCCAGTCATGAAGCATTTCCATGAGGTCACTCAATATGGAAGGGATACATTTAACCACCTCTATTAAACCGTTGCTGATAGCTCCTGAATCTGAAGTCATACGAAAAACAATAGCTAGATGTCTTGCATTCCAGGAGAACAACCCCAAGACAGATCCCCATCAGAAGAAATAAGGAAACAATATCAACGATGTTCACATTTGAGGAATGGCAAATAGACTTTACCAAGATGCAAGGGTCTGAGGGCAGAAATATTTGTTAATCTTCATTGATACCTTTTCATAATGGGTAGAAGCCTATGTTACTAGAACTGAAAAATGTTTGGTGGTAGTGAAAGCCCTACTGAAGGAAATAATTTCTTGCTTTACCCTACCCAGCAGCATCCAGAGTGATAATGGATCTACTTTTGTTTCAGAAATTGCACAGAAGTTTAGTAATTTTTTAGGAATAAAGTAGAGGTTCCACACAGCATGGAGACCTCAGGCTTCTGGGAAGGTAGAAAAAAGGAATTACACTTTGAAAAAAAAATATATGAGGCCTGTACAGAAAGTATCCAGCCACACATTATGAAAAATAAAGACATTTATTGAAGATACAGGATACAAGAAACATTGTACATAGGACAATGATACCTCAGCCCCCTTCAAAGTAGTCACCTTGGGACCTCACACAGTTCTTCCAATTGCCATCAGCTGCCCCGTCACATTTTCCTGAATCTCATTGACTATCTGAAATCTTCCTTTTCAAAGGTGGTTTTTAGTTTTGGGAAAACCCAGAAGTCACAGGAGGAGTAGTAGTGGGGCCGAGTCACCTGGGTGACTTGATGTTTTGCCCAAAAACTTTACACAAGATGTGATGCATTAGCAGGTGCTTGTTGTGATAAAGCTGCCAATCGCCAGTTGCCCATAGGTGCAACCTTCTGAATAATCTGATTAGTTTCCATGGTGGAGTGTTCAAGCTTACTGCAAAATTTGATGAAGAGTCATTGCTCTACTTGCTCAGTCATTTTGAATGCAATGGCCACACAGCACACATGCTCACTCAATGGCATCTACTGTCCCTACAGACTAGTACAGTGAAGTCATTATTGTTCATGTATGTGCCTTCCAGTCCACTCTCCTTGGCTGCCAGGTTACATCAATGTTGCACAAACCATTCTTGGTATGTTAACAATTGGTTGAACTTTTTCCAGACAGACCTTGTCATGTAACCAGTCTGTGTAAAGAAACTCATCTCCTTGGGATCAAGTTTTACCTATTGCCCTGCTCAAGATAAGGGTTGTTTCTTGAAGTGGGATTCAATTGAGACCTTATGAAATTGTGTACAGATGACCATTTCAGCCACAATTGGGGTGGGAGATATGTATGTAGATCAAGAAGTGAAGGTAAAGAATGATGTTCAATGTTTAAGTCAGACTTTAGCTGTGATTAATGACCTTGGTTTTATTAGAGATCTCTCCTCCACAGGTTTGCTCCATTCCTTTGAGCCTGGAGATAAGGTGCTACTCAAGACTTGGAAGATAGGATCCCCAGAAAACCAACTAGAAAAAAAGTGGTCTGGGCCTTGGGATGTACTCCTCACCATGCCAACCACAGTGAAATTAGCAGGAATAGAACCTTGGATTTATCACACCAGAGTAAAGAAAGCATTGAGATTACAATGGACCACTAAACTACAATAAGACCTGAAAGTCATCTTTCAAAAACAATGACTTATATTCTTTCCCCATGTTATAGAGAACTTACTCATTTCAAATGAAATGAAAATATTTGGATATGTTTAGTAAAAATATTTTAAAGATCTCTGACTTTTGTCTTGCAGGAGGAACCTGGTTGAACAAGCTTTCAATTGATGTCTTGTAGACATTTGTATTCTCCTGGAAAATCTCTGAAATTATTAATATAATTGGCGACCTATGGTGACTCTAATGTAGTCCCAGCTGGAGAGTGTGCAATTGTTTTCAACTGCACTAAAAACTGTTTTATGTTTTCGGTAGACATGGAGATGAATGGCAACACCACCACTAATATATCATATGACTTTAGTCACGTCAAATTACCTGCAGGATTGTTTCTAATATGTGGAAGGACTGTTTATTCCTACATGTTCAACAGGAAAATGATTTACTTATTTTAAAAAAGATTTTATTTATTTATTTTTAGAGAGAGGGGAAGGGAGGGAGAGAGAGGGGAAGGGAGGGAGAAAGAGAGAGAAACATCAATGTGTGGTTGCCTCTCATGTACCCTGCCCTGCCACTGGGGACCTGGCCCACAACTCAGGCATGTGCCCTGATTGGGAATTGACCAGCAACCCTTTGGTCAGCATTCGATCCACTGAACCATGCCAGCCAGGGTGGAAAAGGATTACTTCTATATGAAATTAATCTCATAGAAATAAGATGATTAAAATTGACGGTGGAGAATGATAGGGGAATTCAAAAGTTGAAGATTTTAGCTTTGGTTATAGTTGAGAGGCTTAAATGATTAATGCATGTGGAAAGCTGTTGTTCTAGGAACTGGAATGTCACTCCTTGAGGTCCACAAACAATTCAGTGTTTGTGCCCCAGGGTGTCTACAAGTGATTGAGATGGTATCTGAGCCATTGTGTTCCAGGGAGGTAATGTCTGTGATGCACATAAAGAATTATTGATTAGTAGTTAAAGAAATACCAGGAAAGTCATGACTGGAGTGCAACTCTTAACTGATTAGCCTTTTTTCAAACCCCTTACCTACCTTTTTTAAAGAAAAAGGTCAGCTTGAGATGAGCTGTTAGGACAGTTTTCAGGGTACATAATTCACTGTCTCCTCAGATCACTGGCATCTGAATAAAGTGCCCATAAAGATTCAATCTTTGTCTCTACTTACTGGTTCTGGTAGTGACAGGCAGAACAAATGTTGACTTTTCCAGTTTCACTTTTGCTGGCACTTGCTTAGGTATTCTTAGGTGACTAAGAATGTTTGTGGGGTTACCTGAGGGAAACTTTTCTCTATTGTGAAAAGCAGGCCTATAAGGATACTCACTGCATTTAATTTGTATGAAGGGACAAGGGCTAGTTTTCCCTAAAAGTTTGTTCAGACTCTACAGATCTCAAAATTAACATGGAAAATGGTGCCTCTGAGGCTAACAAGCCCCTTGATAGTCAGCTTCTCCTTAATACTAAGATAGCCAAAATGAGGATCCTTTAATAATTCTACATTAATTTCTGTGCACAGAATTAGAAAAAGCTGGCTATAAAATTAGAATAAATGAAAAATCTATTTAATTGATCCCACAAAGCTTCACAAAGGGATTTAGTCAAGTATATCAACCTATGATGTTGTTTAGATGCCAATCCTTTTTTTTTTTTTTTAGATTTTATTTATTTAATTTTAGAGGGGAAGGGAGGGAAAAAGGGAGATAAATTTCAATGTGTGGTTGCCTCTTGTGCACTTCTTACTGGGGACCTGGCCCACAACCCAGGCATGTGCCCTGATTTGCAATAGAACCAGTGATCTTTCAGTTTGCAGGCAGGCACTCAATCCACTGAGCCACACCAGCCAGGGCCAGAGTGTATTTTTGTTGATGAAAATCATTAAGATCTTGAGACAGCACAGGGGTGTGGGCCCAGGACTCCAAAGACATTGGATAAAACAAAACAAAACAAAACAAAACAAAACTGCAAAACTGACACTACCCTGCTGCCCCTCATCTGATCCCAAGGACCTCAGGCAGCCAGAGGAAACACCAATAAGCCAATCACAAGAAGGTCACCACCCCTCCACCTCCTGCTAAAAATAAGTAGAATTTTATTTTCCTTCTAACTGCTTGCTTCTCCAAGCCCATGTAGAAAATTCCCCAGACCCACCCTTTTGCACAAGCCCACTTTGTCCCCAGCTTTTAAAAGAAAACAAGCAGAGCCAGACCCTTGAGTCAGTCCAGAGAACCTTCCTTTCCCCTGTGCTGCCTCACCTGTGCTTGAGCTTATGCTTAATAAAAATCTGGAAATTTCTCTAAGGTTTCCTCTTGATTTGTACCTTTGGGAACCCAAGAACCCTAATGCCAGTAAAAACCTGGTGCCTTTCCTTTCCTTTCCTTTTCTTTTTGGGAAAAATTTTACCCCAACTCAGATCCCATGATCATGGTATTGCCCATCTCCATTGGTCAACAAGATGATCTTGATACTGAAACTTCATAGAAATGAGCCTTCCTAGCACTGTGAGACCACATTGTCTGGCAAAAGGTTGGTCATCAGTGCACCCTTCAGACTGATTTATGACTAAGAGGGTAAACTGGATGAAAAAAGGGTTTCATTCTGTGGATGTTATTCAATCTCTTTCCCCAGCTATCAGTGCTTGTTTAATGAGCCCATGAACGAAGTCGTCATGGTAACATGGATGCAGGTTATGCACGATCAACAATGTGGACTTCCTCTTATCAAGGCTGACCTAGTTAAAAATCCTGCCCAGTGCCTAATCTACCAACAATAGAGACCAAATAGTGTCCCTGTGGGGAACCACCAATGACTTGTTGGCACAGTGCTTATATTGGATCTCTTTTATCATGGAGGGGCAGAAATTCATCCTCAGGAGAATAGACACATATACTGGAAAAAAAACTTGCCTCGCCTGCCCCTAATGCTTGTGTCAGCACTGTTAAATATAGATTACAAAATGCCTTATTCACCATCATGGCATTCTGGTCAAGGAAGTCATTACACAGCAAAGGAAGTGCAATAATGGGCTCATACCCATGGAATTAACAGGTCTAATCAGATAGTCTATCATACGGAAGCATTTTGCTCAACTGAAAAAGCAGAATGGCTTACTGAAGACTCAGTTATGGTACCAATTGGGAGTCAATAACATGAAAAGATGGAGTTCTGTTTTTACAGAATTCAGTATATGTTTTGACTTGAGACCACCACATGTTGCTGCCTCCGCCAGAATGTACAGGTGTGGGAAACAAGGAGTAGAACTGGGAGTGACTCCTCTCCCTGTTATACCCATGACTCACTTGCAGAACTTTTTCTTACATCTTGGAAAATTTGAGCTTTGCTGATTTGAAGATCTCTGTCCCCGGGAAGAATTCATTCACTGGGTACACAAGGATAGAACCATTGAATTGGAAGGTAAGATTAATACCTTGATATCTTAGGCCCCTTATACTACTGGACCAATGGGTAAAAAATGAAATGGGAGGAAATAATTTAATGCTGGAGTCACAGATCCTTATTGTCAAAATGTAATTGGGTTGATTCTACACAATGGAAGCAAGAAGATGTGTGGTCCCAGGGGATTGTCTGGGGTCTTGGTACCTCCATGTCCAACAATAATCATTAAAGGAAAACTACAACAACCAAAAAAAGGCAACACGATTGAGATTCAGACATTTGGGAATGAAGGTTCAGTTCATTTATTGTAACCTTAATGTGTTGTTGACTTGACATTTTTGGGCCTCATGGGTTCCAAAGGCCTAATGTTTCTCAGTTCCCTGCTTTTGCCAGGTATTCCTCCCTACCCAGAGGAAAAGTGTCCTCGCCAGTTAATTCCTTATCAGCCAGAACAGCTGCATAATCCAATTCTTAACTGAATGGGCTTTACCTCTCTGCCTGTCCATGAAATTATTTGAACAAGCCAGTGACATCTTTCCTTGGGAACTAGGGGTCACCCCACCCTCTGGTTATTATAAAACCTGTCTCCCACAACTACTCATTTTCTCTGCTCCTAACACCCAATGGGCCCTGCAAAGTATTCCAGGTGTTCTTTTGGAGATATATGTTTGATTCTGTTTGATTTTATCTGTTTAGTGAGTGGCATGGTTTTGGCCATCTTCTACAATTTGGGGTTGGGGTGGAGAAGCCCTCTCTTAACAATGCAGTGAATATGAGGCAGTCAAAACTAATCACTCTATCAGGTAAAGACAATAGGGAATCTGAGGTTCTGGCTGAGCATCGCATAAATACGGTATGGGTTGTGAAAAAAAGAAACCATAGATATTGATTATAGCCCATTACAAAAATGAGGATTATAACGACTTCATATATTTTTATTTTCTTATGAAATATATGTGTTTATTTGTATATACTATTTTATTCTCTTTCATCTTTCCATTTTTACTTTATGTGCAAGTTGTTGGAAGTTAATTTACAATTTGGCCTTTTACTAGTATTCAGGTTATGACTGAACTTGGGGAGTAATTAATATAACCATTGATGGAAACAATCGCTCTTGGGTCTGTGTATCTCCTCATTTGGGAGAAATTGTGAGAACATCTTCATTTGAAAGAAGCAGAGCTATATCTTTTTAGGTAAAAGAGAAAGGGTTTTTTATTGTTGCTGTTATACAACAATAGAGAGTTCTATTATAATAATAGAGAATAGAGTTCTATTATAATAAATAGAGAGTTCTAATAGTAAGAGTTCTAATGTGTATAGAGGGTACATATGGATGCTTATTAGTTAAAGGGGTGGACTGTGCCGATTTTTCATTTATTGCCTTTAGCTCTAAATTTACCTTCTGGTCTGCTTTGTAAAAATGGATATGGGCCCATTTAAAAATACTTTTCTTTTTCCATCTGGCAAGATTCTAAGCTTCATCAATAGAGGGTGATGAAGGGACACTGCAGAATAAAAGAGGGTTTTGCTTTCTGGTTCTGGTGTGCTCATTTGCCAGGTTCCTAACAGTGTTTAGCTTTCCCAGTGCCAAGCTCCTGCAGCATGGGCACTTTCTAGCACTAGGTTCCTGCAGAATTCTCAGCTTTTCTGGAACCAGAGTCCTACAATGTATGGCAGTTAGCAGCACGGAGCAGCCAACAGCTTCCTCCAGTGCCTTGTTTGGGTGTTTTTGTAGTAGAGTGCCTCAGGTGAGACACTTCCCCTTGAACAGTTTTTCTTGGCATACTAGAAGTAGATTTCCAAAGGGCAAGATTCTAAAGGGTAGATTTCCAGAAAGATCCACCAGCACATCACTACAACTTCTCTGCCTTTCAGTTAACTATAGCCATGTCTTCTCCAACAAGGTCTGGATCTCAGCCATGGCAATGCCTTTTCCTTCAGTGTTCTATATCATCATGAGAGGGGCTGTGAAATTTGAATGGCACCACAAAGTTACCCTTAATATGTGAAATGTTAAAGGGACTTATCTAAGAAAAAGAAGAAAATCAAAACTATGAACAGTATAATGACAACAAACTCACAACTATCAACAGCTGAATCTAAAAACAAAAACAAAAATGAAAACAAACTAAGCAAGCAACTAGGACAGGAACAGAATCAGAGGCGTGGAGAGCATATTGAGGGTTATTAGTGAGGAGGGGAAGAATGAGAATGGGGGAAAAAGTACAGGGAATTAGAAGTCTAATTGGTAGGCACAAAATAGACAGATGGAGGTTAAGGATAGTATAGGAAATGGGGAAGCCAAAGAACTTATATATACAACCCATGGAAATGAACTAAGGGCAGGGGGAATGCTGGAGGAAGAGGGGCTTCAGACTGAAAGAGGGTGCAGGGGAGAAAAACAATGGGACAACTGTAATAGCATTATCAATAAAATCTACTTTAAAAAAGGAAAAAAAACAATAAATAGGAATGTTAACAGAAATGTGGAGAAAAGGGAAACCTCATTCATTGTTGGCAGGATTTTAAACTGGTGCAGCTGTTATGGAAAACAGTATAGAGGTTCCTCAAAAATTTAAAAATATAAAACTACTTTATGAGCCAGCAGTTCCACTTCTGGGTATTTATCAGTAGAAATCCAAAATACTAATTTAAAAAGATGTATTTATTCATATGTTCATTGCAGCATTATTTACAATAGCCAAGATGTGGAAGCAACCTAAGTGTCTACCAACAGACAGTTGGATAAAGAAGATGTGATAGATACATAAAATATTACTTGGCCATAGAAAAGAATAAAATCTTACCATTTGGGACAGCATGGATGGACCCAGTGGGTATTATGCTAAGTGAAATAGGTCAGAAAGAGAAAGACAGATAACATATGATTTCACTTACATGTGGAATCTAAAGAAAATAAACCCACAAACAAAACAAAACCAACTCATAGATGCAGAGAACAAACTCATGGTCGTCAGATGGGAGGGAATTGGAGGGTTGAGTGTAAAAAGTGAAGGGGTTAAGAAGTACAAATTGGTAATCACAGGGGATGTAAAGTGTAGCATAGGGTATATAGTCAATAATATTGTAATTAAGAATGGTGTAGTGTGGGTACTAGGTTTATTGGGTTTCACTTTGTAAATTATATAAATGTCTAACCACTATGCTGTACACTGGAAACTAAAATAATATTGAATGTCAACTGTACTCAAAAGATCAAAATTAAAATTAAAACCAAAAATACCTAAAAGTATGAAAATTAGAAGAAAAGATAGGGTTAAATTTCTTTGTGATCTTGGTTTAGGCTATCGTTTCTTAGCTATACCATCAAAACCACAAACAACAACAACAGCAATGATGATGATCACAACAATAAAATTGATAAGTTGAACATTATCAAAAATAAAAACTTGCACATTAAAGGACACTATCAAGGGCATCAGAGGAATAGCGTCTTGGTCTCTCCCCCTGAAATTTAAACAATTTAGAATAGCTGTAACCGAACATAGGACTCCCTGCATATGGGAATGCATGAGAGATCTGCACATTGAAGCGTCTAAAGTTTGGTGAGTGGGAAAAATAGGAAAGACAAGAAAGGAGGGAAGCTTAGACCAGCCACAGACACAGTTCTGAAGCTGGGAGCTCATGATGAGGCTCAGCCCAGAGAGGAAAAAAGCTGGCTGTGCCTGGTGCTTCCTTCAAGCTGGGAGGAACAGAGAGGCTCAGTGGGCACTCCTGCAGGAAGAAGCAGTGCCAGTTTCAGCTGAGCCAAGAGACCTGGGCAAGGACATGCACAGGGTTTCTGCTGTGGCTGTCAGGTGGTTGGCATTCCGGACAAAGAAAGCAAGCTGCAGAGTCCTGTCACCCTTTAGACTCCCCAAACTCACCTCCCATCACCCTTGGTGTCAAGTTGTGGAGCACATTATCTGAAGAATGTTTCTGAAAATTCTGTTTCTACGGAATTACTATCTCCCCAGAGCAAAGGGTGCACTGTGACTGATCGCTGGTTTGGGTGAGTTGGGGAAAGGGATTCCATGGAGGTTGGATGTCATCATCACTGAGAGGGCAAAATAAAGAAGACAGCTGAATACCTCCAGTGAACTCCACCCCTAAGCATCACAGCTACCCTGACTTGCAGCTGTGGGTCAGCTTTGGGATTTGACAATGCTAAAAAGCTTGTGATTCCATACCACCTACTGTGAAACAATAAAATCCATGGTCTGGTTGCTCCTTTTGTTGGAGCATCATCTTGTACACCAAAAGGTTGCAGGTTTGATTCCCAATCAGGGCACATACCATTGTTGTGGATTCAAGTCCAGTTAGGATGCATATGTGAGGCAATGGAATTGTTGTTTCTCACATTCACATCTTTCTCTGTCTCTGTCTCTGTTTCTCTCTCTCTCTTCTTTTCTTTCTACAATCAATAAACATATTCTGGGGGGAGAATTTAAAAAAAAAGGATTTCTTAGATGCCTAGACAGAGAAGGAAACTATCAAATATCATGAATAACCAAGGTAGCGAGGAAGCTTAGAAAGAAAATAAAAGGTCTCCAGAAATCAAACATGAACACATGGAAATATGTGATATAAATGACAGAGAATTCAAGATCACAGTTCTGAAAATACTCAATAAAATGTGAAAAAACAGACAAGGATTTAATGCCCTCAGGAAAAAAACAAAACAAAATGAGTACATTACCAAAGTGCTTGAAATTTTAAAGTAGAACCAAACAGAAATCCTGGAGAGAAAGAATTCAATAAAAAATACAAGGAATGAACTAACAAGCATAGGAAATAAAGCCAACCAGATGGAAAAAAGAATTAGTGATACTGAAGATAGGAATCTAGAAATGACACAGAGGGAAGAGGAGACTTGAACATTAAAAAAATGAAAGAGCTATACAAGAAATATCTGACTCCATTAGAAAAAGCATAATAAGAATAATAGTCATACCAGAAGAAGAGAGGGAAAAGGGAATGGAGAGCCTATTCAAACAAATAGCTGATAAGGACTTCCCAAACCTATGGAAAGAGCTAGATCCTTGAATCCAAGAAGCAAACAGAACACCTAGTTACCTCAATCCAAAGAGGTCTTCTCCAAGGCACATTGTATTAAAATTGTCAAAAATTATTGACAAAGAGAGATCTGAAGGCTAACACCAATATCTGAGAAAAAAAAATTCACTTTGTTATCCTTCAGAACTTGCATTTTATTTTTTATTTTATTGTCTTTTGCTATTTTTATTTTTTATATATTTAAATTTTAAAATTTTTCTT
This sequence comes from Mormoops blainvillei, assembly GCA_004026545.1. Classification (NCBI taxonomy): domain Eukaryota; kingdom Metazoa; phylum Chordata; class Mammalia; order Chiroptera; family Mormoopidae; genus Mormoops; species Mormoops blainvillei. The sequence goes on from PVJD01000331.1 coordinate 353,054, forward strand.
CCTTACACTTAGTTTTCTTTGTTTTGTTTGATTTCAGTGTTTGTCTAGTTTCCCCATTCTCCCTTTCCTATAACATTTATTTCTCTTCTGACACTGCACCCATATTCCAATAACACACTGCTCTTCGTCTTTTAAATTTAATTCTTTTTGTTCAGATTAAATATTGCTTGTCTTATTATTGTTGTTCTAAATCCTACACAGCACCCTTCCTGGGTCTTGGCCCATTTCGCTACCTTCCTGAGCTTTATTACTGTTGTGGTTAACTTTATTCTCTTCCACACTACCCCAAGTTTCTATCCCTTACTCTCACTATATTTCATCATCTAACTTCATATAGGTATTCTGTTTTCTGGAGTCAGCTCACGTTCTTTTCCCCACCAATGAGTCTTAACTCTTTTTCGCCTTTTATAAAAAGTGGCTACTTGGGTGAATTATCACGCTTATTGCAGTAATTCTCCAAGGATCTCATATCTGTTCTCTACCTGTTAGTACTTTAATTCCCGTAGAATACTCCCCCACTGTCTGACTTTATTTCACCTTTTACCCTGCCCCTGATCACATACAAGATAAGGTTGGGAGTTGTGAATACCAGTAAACCTGCAGGAGGAGAGCACCCACCTGACAAAGGAGCCACCAACAGGAAAAGCCCAAGTACAACAAGAGACACCACACAAACAGAAGGAAGGGCAACTCTAGAGCATACAAACAAGGAGATCAAAGAGGGCACACCACTGAGTCCCACAGAACTCCTACCACAGAAGTTCATACTACACAGATAGCTGGCAAAGTAGAGCATCAGGAATCACAGAAACAAACAAAAAGAGTCACTGAAAAAGGGGAGACAAAAAAGAATTAGCAATCAAGAAGGAATAGATGACTCCCCAATAAAGAGCTAAATGAAATGGAGGCAAGCAAACTATCAGGTATAGAATTCAAAAGAATGGTTATAAGGATGCTCAAGGAACTCACAGGCAACTGCATGGAATTGAATGAGACCTACAACAGTAATAAAGAGGAAATAGAAACCTTAAACAAGAACCAGGAAGAAATGAAGAATATAATTTCTGATATAAAAAATACACTAGAAAGAATAACAAACAGGCTGGATGAAGCAGAGGACCGAATTAGTGAGCTAGAAGGTAAGGTAGAAAGCAATACCCAGGTAGAGCAACTGTGTGAAAAAAGACTAAAAAAATATGAATATGTCTTAAGGGAAATGCAAGGCAACATGAAATGTAATAACATTCAAATCATAGGAATACCAGAAGGAGAAGAAAAAGAGCAAGGGATAGAAATCCTGTTTCAAAGAATAATGACAGAAAACTTCCTGAACCAGGAGAGGGAAAATACCATGCAAGCTAGGAAACACAAAGAGTCCTGATCAAAATGAACCTGAAGAGGACTGCTCTAAGACACATCATAATTAAAATGCCAAGCTTTAAAGGCAAAGAGATAATCTTAAAAGCAGCAAGAGAGAAACAAGAAGTAACATACAAGGGAGTGCCAATAAGGCAAAAAGCTGATTTCTCAATGGAAATACTACAAACCAGAAGGGAATGGTAGGAAATATTCCAAGTAATGGTCTGCAACCAAGACTACTCTACCAAGTAAGGCTCTCAGTTAAATTGGAAGGAGAAATAAGGAGTTTCCCAGACAAAAGAAGGCTGAAAGAATACAACTCCACCAAATTTGCACTGCAGGAGATGCTAAAGGGATTGATACAAGAAGATGAAGAAAAAGAATGAGAGAGAAAGAGAGGGACACAGGTACGAAAGGGGAAAATGAATAAGTAACTATCAATAATAACCTTAAATGTTAATGGGCTAAGTGCTCCAACCAAAAAACATAGGGTAGCTGAGTGAATAAGAAAATATGAACCACACATATGCTGCCTACAACAGACCCACCCCAGAAAAAAAGATCTAAACAGACTGAGAGTAAATGGTTGGAGAGAAATATTCCAAGCAAATGGACAGGAAAAAAAAAAAAAGCCAGGGTAGCACTATTTATATCAGACAAAATACACTTCAAAATGAAATCATAAAAGAGATACTGAAGGACACTACATAATATTCAAGGGAAAAATCCATCAAGAAGACATAAACATTATAAATATATATGTACCCAACACAGGAGTGCCCAAATATATAAGGAAAATCTTTGAGGACTTCAAGAAAGATATAGACAGCAACACACTTATATTAGGGGACTTTAACACCGCAGTGTCAAAAATGGGTAGATCTTCTAAACAAAATATCAGCAAGGATACTGCAGCATTGAACAATGTCCTAGATCAAATGGACTTAACTGATATATATAGAACCTTTCATCCCAAAGAAGCAAAATACACATTCTTTTCAAATGCACATGGAACATTTTCAAAGATAAACCACATTATAGGACACAAAACAAGTCTCAACAAATTCAAGAAAATTGAAATCATATAAAGCAATTTCTCAGACCACAAGGGCCTGAAACTAGAAACCAATTTCAAGAAAAAAAAAAACCCCACAAAAACACTCAAATCCAGGGAGACTGAATAGCATGCTATTAAACAATGAATAGATTCATGAGATCAAGCAAGAAATCGAAAACTTTCTGGAAAAAAATGAAAATGAACACACAACTGTCCAAAACTTATGGGACACAGCAAAGGCAGTTCTGAGAGGGAAGTTCATAGAGATACAGGTCTACCTAAAAAAGATAGAAGCATTTCAAATAAACAACACTACATCTACAAGAACTGGAGGAACAACAATTAAAAAAGCCTAGAGTGAAGAGAAGGAAGGAAATAACCAAGATCAGAACAGAATTAAATCACAGAGACTAAAAGAACAATTCAAAAGATCAATAAATCCAGGAGCTCATTTTTTAAAAAGTTAAACAAAACAAGCCTTTAAGTAGACTCATCAAGAAAAAAAGGGAGAGGACCCAAATAAATAAAATCAGAAAAGAAAGAGGAGAGATTACAACTGAGACCACAGAAATACAAAGGATTGTTAAAAATTACTATGAACAACTATATGCCAAGAAATTTGAAAACCTGAGTGAAATGGACAAATTCCTGGAAAAATATAACCTTCCAAAACTGAATGAAGAAGAAGCAGAAAGCCTGAACAGCCTGATAACAGCTGGTGAAATCAAAGCAGTAATGAAAAGACTCCCAGCAGACAAAAGCTCCAGACCAGGTGGTTTCCCAGGAGAATTTTACAAAGCATTTAAGGAAGAGCTAACCCCATCCTTATCAGACTATTCCAAAAAATCCAAAAAGAGAGAAGACTCCCAAACTCTTTTTATGAATTTAGCATCTTCAAATCCCAAAACCAGGTAAAGATTCCACAAGGAAAGAAAACTACTGGCTAATATCGCTGATGAACATAGATGCTAAAATCCTCAACAAAATATTGGCAAACCACATCCAGCAGCACATTAAAAAGATCATCCACCATGATCAAGTGGGATTCATCCCAGGGATGCAAGGATGTTACAATATTTGCAAATCAATTAACATAATACATCGCATAAACAAAAGGAAAGACAAAAATGACACAATCTTAACAGTAGATGCAGTAAAAGCATTTGATAAGGTGTGTCACCCATGTATGATAAAAACAGTCAGCAAAGTGGGAATAGAGGGAGCATAACTCAACATAATAAAGGCCATATATGAGGAGCCTACAGCCAACATCATAGTCAACAGGCAAGAACTAAAAGCTTTCTTACTTAAGATCAGGAAAAAGTCAAGGGTGTCTGCTTTCACCACTCCTATTCAACATAGTATTGGAGGTCCTAGCCACAGTTACCAGACAAGAAAAAGAAATAAAAAAATATTGGAAAGGAGTAAACAGAACTGTCATTGTTTGCAGATGATTATGTACATAGAAAACCCCATAGACTCCACCAAAAAACTACTCAACCTAATAAGTGAATTTAGCAAAAAGCAGGATACAAAGTTAATATTCAGAAATTGAAGGCATTTTTTTACACCGACAATGAAATATCAGAAGCAGAAACCAGGGGGAAAATCCTATTTACTATAGCAACAAGAAAAATAAAGTACCTAGGAGTAAACTTAACCAAGGAGGTAAAAGACCTATACTCAGAAAACTACACAACCCTGAAGAAAGGGTTGCAAAACTTCCTGGACTTGTATGTCTATTTCCTTCACCAAATTAGGGAAGTTTTCTTTCATTATTTTTTCAAATAAGTTTTCAATTTCTTGTTCTTCTTTCTCTCCTTCTGGCACCCCTATGATTCAGATGTTGGTAGTTTGGAGATGTTCCAGAGGCTCCTTATTCTATTCTTGTTTTTTTTTTTATTCTTTTTTCTTCTTGCTGTTCTAACTGAATGCTTTTTTCTTCTCTATGTTCCAAATCATTGATTTGAATCTTGGTTTCATGCCCTCCACTGTTGGTTCCCTGTGGATTTTTCTTTATTTCACTTAACGCAACCTTCATTTCTCTCTGGCTCTTGTTTATGCTGTTGCAGTATCCAGTGTTTCTTTGAGCATCTTGATAACTAGTATTTTGAACTGTGCATCTGATAGGTTGCTTATCTCCATTTCATTTAGTTCTTTTCCTGGAGTTTTGTCCTGTTCTTTCATTTGGGCCATATTTCTTTGTCTCCTCAGTTTGTCAGCCCCCGTGTGTTTGTTTTTATGTGTTAGGTAGAGCTGCTTTGTTCTGTCTTAGTGGCATGGCCTATTGTAGAAAAGGCACCTGGAAATTGTGTGGGGTGGAGTCTTAGGTAGCCATCAGAGTGGGGCAACCTATTCCTCTTCTTTGTGCTCTGTGTTGAGGAGGGCTCAGAGAGGGAACATTGCCACTGCCTGTCCTCTGGAGATTGTCCGGGAAGAAGCTGTATCTTCAGTCCTCACATCCTTGCCAGTCTCTTCACTTTCTCCCCCTCTCCCCACATGCCACTGGTGTCGGTGTCCTTCCAGCTGTTGCCCTGGTGCTGAATCCTAGGGGGGATGGGTTTACATGAGTCCTAAGTCCATTGTGGGCCAAGAGAAGTCTGTTGAGAATCCTGAAGTTTCTTCCACTGCCCCAACCCCTGCTGGGTTTTGTTGCCAGAACTTATGGGGACTTCCTGTCACTGGGACCCTAGGCTGGGTGGTGTGGCCTGGGTCTGGGATCACTCACTCCCAAGTTACCCTTCCCAATTTTTATCCATCACACATAAATGAGGGACTAACCATTCTTCAGCCTCTCCAAACCTTTCCAGGCCTCTGTGTCTCTGCCCCTCCTACTCGTCTGGATGAATGTGGCTTCTTTAAATCCTAGGTTGTCAGACACCCATACAGCTTGATTTTCTAAAGAATCTGGGTGAAATATTTTTTTAGCCTAGTTGTAATTTTTGCTGTAGTTGTGCGTAGAGGCAAAGTATGTTTACCTATGCCTCCATCTTGGCCAGAAGTCCTCATTTACCTGATTTTTAAAGATTTTCATCTTTTTAGAATTCATATTAAATAAAATTATCAAGTAAAAAACCAAAACACCCCAAAATAACAGCAAATCTAATACAACAATATATTTAAAAAAATAATACATCACGAACAAGTGGAGTTTATTCCTGAGGCACAAGAATGGTTCAACATATGCAAATCAATCAAACTATTATGCCACATTAACAAACAATAGGATAAAATTCCTATGATCTTATCAATAGATGAAAAAAAGCATTTGAGAAGATAAAACACCCATTTATGATTTAAAACACTCAATAAAGTGAGAATAGAAGAAAAGTAACTCAATGTAATAAAAACCAATATAATAAATCATCAGCCAATAATCATACTCAATGATGAAAAACTGAAAGCTTTTTCTCTAAAATCGGGAACAAGACAAGGATACCCACTCTCACCATGCTCATTCAACATAGTTCTGGAAGTTCTAGCCAGAGTAATCAGGCAAGAGAAAGAAATAAAAGGCATCCAAATTAGGAATGAAGAAGAAAAAGTGTCACTTTTTGCAGATGATATGATTTTGTATGTAGAAAACCCTAAGGACTCCACAAAAACTATTAGAAGCAATAAACAAGTACAGTAAAGTTGCAGGATGAAAATCAATGTACAAAAATACACTGCTTTCCTATATACTAACAATGAAGCTTTATAAAAAGAAAAGAAAAAACACCTAATTCCTTTGTAATTGCAACCAAAAGAATAAAATACCTAAGAATAAACTTAACAAGGAATGTGAAAGACCTATATTCTGAAAACTACAAAACATTATTAAAAGAGATTGAAATAGACACAATGAAATGAATATTCCATGTTCATGAAATGGAAGGATCAACATAGTTAAAAATGGCCATATTACCCAAAACAATATACAGATTTAATGCAAACTCCATCAAAATCCCAATGCCATGTTTTAAAGATATAGACCAAAAAAAATCATCATATTTGTATGGAATCACAAAAGACCATGAATAGCCAAAGCAATCCTGAGAAAAAAGAACAAAGCTGGCGGTATCACACTACTTGACTTTCGATTATACTACAGAGGTATGATAGCCAAATAGCACAGTATTGGCAGATAAACAGATACACAGGCCAATGGAAGAGAATTGAGAACCCAGAAATAAAACCACATGCATGGGCAAATAATTTTTGACAAAGGAGTCAAAACACACAATGAAGAAAAAAACCCTCTTCAATAAATGGTGCAGGGAAAATTGGAAAGGCATCTGTAAAAGAATGAAGCTACATTACAGTTTGACCCTATGTACAAAAATTAATTCATAATGGATCAAACACCTAAATATAAGATGATCCAATAAATTATAATAAAGGAAACATAGGTACTAAACTTATGGACCTTGGTCATAGAGAACATTTTATGAATTTGACCCTAAAATCAAGGGAAGTAAAGACAAAAATAAATGAATGGTACTATATCAAACTAAAAAACTTCTGCATAGCAAAAGAAATGACAACAAAACAAAAAGGCAACCAACTGAACAGGAGAAGATATTTGCAAACAACAGCTCTGACAAGGTGTTAATATCCAAAAATATATAAAGAACTCATACAACTAAACCCAACCAAAAAAAGAAAATCCAATTAGAAAATGGATGGTAGACCTGAAAAGACACTTCTCTCATGAAGAGAAACAAATGACCAACAGAAAAGATGCTCAACTTCCTAGCTATTAGGGAAATGCAAATCAAAACTACAATGGGATACTACCTCATACCTGTTAGAATGGCTTTTATCTACAAGATACATAATAGCAAGTGTTGGAGATGTTGTGGAGAAAAGGGAACCCTTATCACTACTGGTGGGAATTTAGACTGGTACAACCACTGTGGAAAACAGTCTGGCAATCCCTCAAAAAAATTAAGAATGGAGTTACCATATTACCCAGTGATCCCTCTTCTGGGTTTCTACCCAAAAAACTTGAAAACATGTATTTGCAAAAATATATGTATATCTGTGTTCATTGCAGCATTATTTATGGTGACCAAGGCATGGGACAACCAAAGGTCCTTTGATAGAGGATTGGATGAAGAAGATGTGGTACACACATACAATGGAATACTACTCAGTCATAAGAAAAGACAAAATACTGCCACTTGCGACAATGTAGATGGGCCTTGAGAGTATTATGCTAAGTGAAATAAGTCAGAAAAAACTAAGAACCATATAATTTCACTCACATGTGGCATATAAAACTGAAACTTATGGACACAGACAACAGTGTGGTTGTGGGTGGGGAGACCAAATATATGTTGATTGAAGATGGTTTGACTTTGGGTGGTGGGCACACAGTGCAATATACGGGCCTTGTATCATAGAAATGTATACTTAAAACCTGTATGATTCTATTAACCAATGTCATACCAGTAAGTTTAATTAAAAAAAGGAGCCCTGGCTGATGTAGCTCAGTGAATTGAGTGCCAGCCTGTGAACCACAGGGTCTCTGGTTCGATTTCCAGTCAGGGCATGTGTTGGTTGCAGGTCAGGTCCCCAGTCAGGGGCTTGTGAGAGGCTTTTTTTTTTTGAAACCCATCTCCCTCTCTCCCTCCCTTCCCCTCTTTCTAAAAATAAATAAATTTAAAAAAAAAAGAAAAAGGGAAGTGCCACTGTCAAGACAGTGAAAAGACAGTCCACAGAATAGAAGAAAACATTTTCTTTTATTTATTTATTTATTTGTTTATTTATTTATTTTTAGAGAGGGAAGGAAGGGAGATAGTGAGGGAGAGAAACATAGATGTGTGGTTGCCTCTTGAGTGCCCCCCAATGAGGACCTGGTCTGCAACCAAGACATATGCCCTGACTGGGAATCGAACAAGCAACCCCTTGATTCGCAGGCCAGAATTCAATCCACTGAGCCACACCAGCCAGGGTTGGAAAAAAACATTTTCAGATCATATGTTGGTAAGGGCCTAGTAAACAGAATATATAGGAAACCCTTATGACTCAAAAGGCAATAAAAAGGCAAAGATTTAAAAATATTTAATTAAAAATTAAAGTATAGTAGAGGAAATAGAGTAGCCAAAGAACTTATGTGCATGACCCATGGACATGAACCATGGTGTGGGAATTGCCTGAGGGAGTGAGGGTTGCTGGGTGGAGGGGGCAAAAAGGGGAAAAATTGGGACAACTCTAATAGCATAATCAAAATATAATAAAGAATATTGCTATTGTCACAAATTATATCTTTATACGAGTTCTGTCTTGAAAAAGTCCAACCATTGTTAATATAAGAAGAATGGTTTGCACTGGCATCGATGTAATCTGGCAGCCAAGGAGAGTAATGTGCAAGCATGAACAATGACAATTGCACTGTACTAGTCAGTGTGGGCGGTAGATGCCATTCAGTGAGCATGTGTACTGTGTGGCAGTCGCACTCAAAATGACTGAGCCTGTAGAGCAATGAATCTGCATCAGGTTTTGCATTGTTTAAACATTCCTCTGCAAAAACTATTTGGATGATTCAGAAGGCCATAGCTACGGACAACTGGTTCATCAGTACAAGGGCCTGCTCATGCATCATGTCTTGTGCAGAGTTTTTTTGTGAAACATCAAATTACCCAGGTGATTCAGCCCCCCTACAGCCCAGATTTGGTGTCCTGTGACTTCCAGCTTTTCCCCAAGCTAAAATCGACTTTGAAAGGGAAGAAATTTCAGACAGTTGATGAGATTGAGGAAAATACAATGGGGCAGCTGATGGCGATTCCAACACAGGATTTTGCAGAGTGTTTTGAACAGTGGAAGAGATACCGGAAGAACCGTGTGAGGTCCCAAGGTGCCTACTTTGAAGGGGATATTGTCCTATGTGCAATGTTTCTCGTATATTGTATCTTCTTCAATAATTGTCTCTATTTTTCATACTACCTGGCTGGATACTTTCTGGACAGACCCCATCAAGCATAGATTTATAATTATTGCTTTATGCAGTTATCTTTTAAGTCAGATAGGAAAAAAGAAGAGTTAGAAACAAAAATATATTATTACTGTTTTTTATATTTGTAGGGCAGGTTTGCCAGCAATGATCTTTTGTTTTTTGTTTATCTAAGATTGTCTTAATTTCTCCTTCAGTTTTGAAAGATTTTTTTTGCCAGATATAGAATTATTGGTTGAGTGTTTCCTTTCAATATTTTCAATATGTCATTCTACTGCCTTTTGATCCTCAGGGTTTCTGATGAGAAATCATCTATTAAAATCTTATTGAGGCTTCCTTGTACATGATGAGATATTTCTTGCTCTCATGATTCTCACTTTTTCTTTGGCTATGTATACTAGAGACCTATCTCTCTTGTAATTTTGTGATATCTAATGTTCAATATGCTGCCAAGATTTTGTAAAGTAGGTTTATGTTTCTGAAAGTCTGTGCTTTTAAAGCATTTCTGATGCTTTTCCAAGAAAATGTTATTATTTCTTAAAGGTAGGATTTCTATTTTTATGTACATATTTTGAAAATGGAGTACAAATTTCATTTCCTTCGGATTTTTCCTTGTTTTCTTATTCTGCATTTTGAAAGCATATGGAATATATTTAACTTTGCACTACCATTTGTAAACATATAAATAGGACTTGAAATGTATTTTTCATATTTGCTTCCCAAGGCTTTTCAAAAAACAACAATCATTTTATTATCTTTTAATAATGTAATAATAATATAAATATTATTAAATAATATATACTATATATAACATTATAGGTTATATATTACAGTGTTATATTTTACATAATATAACATATTATATATAATGGTATAATAATACATTGATATAATAATATAATTATTTATAAAGGAAAAACTTCCTTTACAAATTAGTCCAAACAAATACTGTTCAACCTTGGCCATTGTATCAGTTTTCTATTGCTGCTGTTATAAATGACCACAATAGTGGTCAACTATTACATTATACATTATTTATACATTATACATTATTTAATGTATAAATATACATTGAAACAATGTATATTTATTCTCTTACAGTTCTGGAGATAAAAATTCAAAATCAGTTTCACTGAGATAAAGTCAAGACAGATGGTGAAAGACAAATATCATATGATTTCACCTACAAGTGGAACCTAATCAACAAAACAAACAAGAGGGAGAAATAGAACCAGAGGCATGGAAATAAAGAACGAACTGACAGTGACTAGAGGGGAGTGGGGAGGGGGATTGTGGGGGAAAGAAGGGGAAGGGGCAAGTCAAGGAACATGTATAAAGGACCCACGGACAAAGACAGTGAGTGGGGAGGATTGAAAGTGAAAGGTGGGGGGGTGGGTAGAGCAGGGGAGAGTAATGTGGGGAAAATGGGGACAGCTATAATTGAACAACAATAAAAAAAAAAAGAAAAGAAAAGACGTTGGCAGGGCTAGTTCCTTCTGGAGACTCCAAAGAATCCATTTTCTTATCTTTTCCAGCTTCTAGAGGCCTCCTTCCTTCCTTGGCTTGTGACTCCTTGCATTGCTCCAACCTCTTGCTTCCATTGTCACATCTAATACTTGCTCTGATTTTATAAAAATCCTTGTGATTACATCGGGCCCACACCTGGATAAGCCAGGATTATCTCTCCATTTTAAGATCCTTAATTTAATCAAAATCCCCTTTGCCGTATAAGACTCTAGGGATTAATAACGTCCTGAAAGATAAAGGGAGAAAAAATAGGATTGGGCAGTGAGCACCCCAGTTGGCAAGTCAGCCCTGACAAGGCCTTGGTCAACCCATCAGGGAGCTCCAGGGCAAAGATTTCCCTTTAGAGGAGCCTCAGATTGGATAGAAATGGCCAGGCCCTAGTAAACCAATCATGCTCAGCTTCTGGCTGGAGGTTGTACAGAAAGAGTATAGCATCTGCTCAAAAGCTGAAGTGGATCCTGAAGATACTGCTGCTGATAAGTTCATTTTTGAAGTAGGATCTAAGTGGCACAGCTCCATGGCTGCCAAAGAGAGACACTGCAGAATAGTTAAGAACTTTTCCTAAGTGGCAAATTGTCTTTAAAGATGGTCTTCCTTCCTTCTGGGCATCGATCTCTATGTTTTCGTTTTTCGTTTTTGTTTTTTAACCCTTTAAACTGTGAAATATAACACACAATAAAAACTGCACACACAAAAAAAATAGAATCCTTAACTTAATCAAAATACCCTTTGTCGTGTAAGACTCTAGGGATTAAGATGTAGTCATCTTTGGGAGGCCATCATTCAGCCTCCAACACCCAGTTATTTTGGTAAGGTGCTACCTGCAACCCTGACATTGAACATGAATGAAAACAGGCCTGGCACCTCGCCATAGCAAGCGTTTAAATAGTTTTAAAGTCCTTGAGTGCTATTTTGGTTTTTAAGCAACTTCATTTTCTCTTTTTCCCACTGCCTGTTAATATTGTGACTTTTTCTGTCTGAGGTATCTTATTGGGCTCTCTAATAATCCTAGTGTGAATGCAGATCCTGGTTCTGTTTCTTGCTTAGTTTTAGCCACCCCAGGTCTGTTTCGTTTGTAGAATCGGGCTGTTACTACATTCCCAGGCAATGTGTATGACGGAGGGAGCAGGGGCTGATCCCTAACTGGCATGGTATGAGGGGAGAAGGATGCAGGTCTGTGAGGGTGTTAGAATGGGTATATGGGTATCAGAGGGTGGGGTCTGATCCCCCAGATTTGGAAGGAGGGCATGCACAGTTAGCTGAGTCTGGGAACCTCTTCTCTGTCCATCCCCAGGAGATAGCCTGAGCCAGCGGATGACCACTGAACTTCAAAAGCTCAGTCCTCAGTTAGAGGTCACTATGTTCGCCGAGGATGAAGTGTTTGCTGAGGCCTGGAGGGAGCGTTTTTCCTTCCAGGCCCCATACAAGGACTCTGGGCCTCTCATGGAGGGTGGAGAGTTGCCCAGGAAAATCTCCTATCTTTCCTCGTATCCAGGCTATTTCCTTCAGATTCTTATTTTAGCAGTCAATTAAGCCAGTGATGTTTTTAAACAGCCAGAACCACTTTTATTTCTATTGAAGTAGGAAAATGTCCCAGTAAATTAATGACCTAGACACTCTGTCTTAGAAAGTCTACTACTGGATTTTTTCTGTCAGGAGAAACATATATAAAGTCATGATTAATTTCCACATTGAACATTATCTGAATAGTGTTTCAAAACAGTTTGGTGACTAAAAGGGATCTAATGGATCCTTTATTTTCCAAAGTAATCTATTATGTTTATTGGCACTAAAACAGTTCTTATTTTTACCTTGGGTGTCTGAAATTAGAAGAACAATCATTACCTATACTTTGAAGTTTAGTTACTTTTGTGGTGGCAAAGCATCCTTTTCTCTCGTTTCAGATGAGATCACAGAGTGTCCTTGTCCCCTTCTCATTTTCTCACATCACAGGAAATAATGTACTGGGAAGGTGGGCTGCAAGAAGCTTCAGTAGTTCCAGGAGATGGAGCTAGTGACCTCGGCAGGGTATAGAGTCAAGGTTGAGGGGTAGGGGAGGAGGCTTGGTGCTAGGTTAGGGAGCTTGGCCTCTTGTTTATCAAGGGAAGAGTATTGATACGACATGCTCGTGTATGGTTTTAGACCCAGCTCTCCGGTGGCAAATAAGAGATGATGAGGGTTGAATTAAGGCAATATTAAAAATTATAACAATGATGAAAAGTAATGATTGTATAAATAATAATAATATAAATTAATAATAAACATGGGCATTTATAAATTAATGTACATAATTAAAACTTGATAACAGTAATAAATATATGTTAAATATATAATTCATATTATATAATGAATATAATTATTAAATAACTTGGTAATGATATTAAATAGCAATAACTCCCTCACATTTGTGACCTCCTTTACCTTACCTTTTTTTCACCTTAGTGCATACAACTTTCTAACACACTACAAAATTTAATCAATATGTTGGTCTCTCTTCTCCTATTGGAATACAACCTCCTTGAAGGTGGGGCTTTTTGTTTTGTTCACTGCTGTACCCCTAATGGCTAGAACAATGCCTGGCACATAGTAGGTGCTCAATAAGTATTATTGAACTGAGTCAGAATAAAAATGTGTTCAACCCTTACTATGTTTCAGGTATGTTCTAAGCATATATTTATATCTTTGAAACAAAACAACCACCTAGAAATAAATTATGAAACTAGTTCAAGGTTACACAGCAAAGGCAAAATAGCAGTGCTTGGATTTTAACTTGGGAATTCTGACTAGAGGGCCTGTTACTCCAAAGTACCTTTCTCATGGTATTCCAAAAAGGGTTATGTGTGTTCCAGAAACATCCTAGTTGGTGGAAGCAAACTAGGTTTCAACATCATCAGGGAGAGGGAGGCCAAGAATAATTCCTGGGTGTTTGGCTTGAGAAACTGGGTGGGCAATGGGGCTATTTGTTAAGAGCGGACAGAGCGGAACTTGTTAATGGGTCTAGGAATGGCTCAGTTTAAGTACGCCTGTAATTATTTAAGAAACTTCAAATTATGTAATAGCAAACTTTTCCTTTCTGCATTTAGGCTTTACTATGTGATGGAATGAATCTCTGCTAGGTGCTTCACATTTGAGTGCCCATAATTCCAGGAGGTGCTACTATGAGCCCAAAACTAAAGTTTAGGAGCTTAGGTTATCATCACCTACCTAGTGATGAGAGTCCAGGTCTGACTCTAAAGCTACTATTTTATAAGCACAAGGTAAGGTACCAGAAGTCTTAGCTCACAGCTGTTTTTGGCTTGGGAGACAAGGCAGACTGTGACATAATTAAACAAGATATATTAGAAATATGAAAGAAAAAAAGAATTTTGGAGCTATAAGGTAGGGAGAGTAGAATTTAAAATCTGGCTTTAGATATTACACTTGAGATGCCTGAGAGGTAGCTAGGTGGAGTAGTACAGCAAGCTGTTGTATTATTAATGTTGCTTGTGATTCTAACAAAGATATCAAACATTATTTCCAAAATTAAAATATGTAAACTCTTCGGAGTGACATGTGAAATTCTTCTTCAGCTAGAGTTTAAGGCATGATGACTTCTAAGTGTGGAGTTTTCTACCTAATATCTATTTTATTTTTATTTTTTTGTAAAGGGAAGCTTCCCCACCTATGTCTTCTCGCCATGAAAATATTCTATCATTTGTCTAATTTTTAACTCATTCAACAAATATCTGACTGCCTTCAAGGAGCAAAGTAGCAGATACAATTCTCAATACATCAAGGATTTAGAATTATGATGAAGTTGTACTAAAGTAGCAGATACAATTCTCAATACATCAAGGATTTAGAATTATGATGAAGTTTAGAATTATGATGAAGTTTGCATTGTTTAATACAGAAACTTCACACTTCACAATTGCACCTGAATTGTTTTTTTGAAAAGAGAGAACTTTGGGAAAAAATGTTCCTAGGAAAACCTTTTCCTAAACTCTCAATTCTCCTAATACATATACAATAACTTTCTGTGCAATCACAATGAGAATCAGCATCACACCATATTTTGGTAGAAAATTTTATTGTTCTCCCTTTCTACTAAAGGCTCAAGATTATAAATTCTTACTTAAAAAAAAAGTAAAGGCAATTTAATTTTTAATTTTTTGAGGAAACCCCATAACAACTTTCCAGAGTGGTCGCACCAATCTTTAGTCCCACCAACAGTGCATGAAGGTTCCCTTTTCTCCACATCCTCACCAGTACTTGTTGATTTATTGATGATAGCCATTCTGACAGATGAGAGGTGATATCTCATTGTGGTTTTAATTTGCATTTCTCTGACAATCAGTGATGCTGAGCATTTTTAAAAATATGTCTATTGGCCATCTGTATGTCCTCTTTGGAAAAGTGTCTGTTCAGGTCCTTTGCCCATTTTTGATTAGGTTGTCTTCCTGGTATTGAGTTGTATAAGTTCTTTATATATTTTGGAAATTAATTCCTTATCAGATATATCATTGGCAAATATGTTCTCCCATGCAGTGGGTTTCCTTTTCATTTTGTTGATCATTTCTTTTGCTAGGCAAAAGCTTTGTAGTTTGAGGAAGTCCCATTTTTCCATTTGTTTTCCTTGCCCTAGGAGATATATCAGCTAAAACATTGCTCTGAGAGATGTCTGGAATTTTACTACCTATGTTTTCTTCTATGATTTTATGGTTTTGTGATTTACATTTAAGTTTTTTATCCATTGAGTTCATTCTTGTGTAAGTGTAATATACAATAACCAATACCTGGAAACAGTACAAGTGCCCATCAGTAAATGAATGTATAAAAAAAGCTATCGTACATTTACACAATAGAATACTCCTTGGCCATAAAAAAAATGAAAATCTTATCTTTTGTGACTGGATGATGGACCTGGCAATTATTATGCTAAGTGAAATAACCCAGTCAGAAAAAGACAAATACTACATGAACTCACTTATATGTGGAACATAACAAGCAAAACAAACAGATGAACAAAACAGAAACAGAAGCATGGACACAGGGAACAGGCTGACAGCTATGAGGGAAGGGTGTTGGGGGACTGGATGAAAGAAAGTGAAAATTAAGCAAAAAAACCCCCACAAAAAAACCAACCCCCCGCCCCCAAAACAAACCACCATATATATCACAAAGACAGACAACAGAGCGGTGCTAGAAGCCAGGGGGAAAAGGTAGTGGGGGGAATGTGGAAGTGGGCAAAGGGGTAAAATGGGGATGGACTTCATTTGGGGTGATGGATGCATGATGCAGTGTGCAGATATTTTATTGAGTTGTACACTTAAAACCTGCATGGTTTTGTGAACCAATGTCACCCCAATAAATTTAATTTGAGTATCTTTTAGAGATAATTACTGACATATTTGCAGATATCATATGACATCTGAATTCTGCTTTCAAAAGAACCCAGTGGAAGAGGAAGTGGGTATGAGTATAGACAAAACAAGACTGGCCATGGGTTGATGATTTTTAAAGTATGGCGATCAGAATATGAGGGTTTGCTGTATTATACTTCCTACCTTTGTGTATGTTTGAAGTTTTCAATAATAAACTAAAAAATTTTACAACCTAAGAAGCTAGAAAGACATGTGAAAAAATGATTACATTTGTGGTCGAGTGAAGGTCCAAAAAATGTTTTTCTTTAATTTTTCTATGTTCTCTGTATTCTTTTATTTGAACATTTTTACTTTTCATAAAGACAAAACAAAAATATTTTTTAAAAGATTCTTAAGTTCTTTCATATCTTTGCCACTTTCTGTGTTAGGACTCTAAACTGACTGCATTTTTTCCTTTATAAACTGATAGATTTTTTTCCTTTTCACAGTCACACATTCTCAAAGTGGTGACACTCCACCCTCTGCTGCCATTGTCCTTAAAATTAGGATTCTTCACTTAAGCAGCTTTCCACAAGCTACTTAATCTCTTTGACTCTCAATTTCTTTATTTCTTAAAGTAGAAAAAAAGAGACATAAACGACAATGTATGCAAGTAACAAGGCAGGGAATTAATAGTTGGTGAGTTTCAGGCATTGTGCTAGGAACTTTATACATATTTATTCTTCTCAAAAAGTTATTTTAGTAAGAAAAATATGACTACCCCAATATTAAATGAACAAAAGCTATGCAAATACAATTTATTCAATTGAGAAATATTTATTGAGTACCTACTATGTTTTAGGCACTTGCTAAATGCAGTACCATTGGCCAACAAACAGGTAAACAAATGGTCATCACTGAATTAATCACAATCAAAGGAATGCAAGTGAAACAAAAATGACTTTTCTATTTTCATTTACCAAATGGTCTGTGTTCAAAATAAATGTTGTCTCCAGGGTTAGAAAAAGGTGGTGCTTTGGGATCTTTTACTGCAGGTAGATGCATAATGTTCCTGAAGGCACTTGAACAATGTGTATAAAATAGCTTAAAATGTATATATTTCTAAAAAATGTCCAACCAGGAGAGTGAGATTGCATTCCTAGAATCCATTGTGGTTTACAAATATCAGTTGGGAAAGTGCCAAAATATCAAAAAGAAAGAGAACTCCTGGGAAATGGTTACTTCAAGGTGAAAGGCAGGAAATGAACAAGATGAACATGGCACATCTTGTTGTGACTGATAGCAAGCAATTAAAAACTACTTTAGCCCTAGTCAGATAGCTTAGTTGCTTAGAGTGTTGCCCCGATATGCCAGTGTTGCAGGTTTGATCTCTGGTCAGGGCACATATGAGAAGCAACCAAATAATGCATAAATAGGTGGAACAACAAATGGATGTTTCTCTCTCTCTCAAATCAGTAATAATAAAAAACTTTAAAGACTACTGTGGTCATCTCAAAAGGATACAGGAGCCAAATGAAAGAGATATCCCCACACCTCACATGGAACAATTTGACTATCAATAAGATTAAGTAGATTTAAATGTATTAAATATACGTTTAAAGATTAATATATGTGTATTTAATACGTTTAAATCTACTCCCAACTCACTGGTTACCATGGCAAAATACTACAGAACCAACACATTATTTTGAAAATCAATAAAGAGTAAGAAAGTAGCATTTATCTTGCCTTTCCTTACTATAACATAGGTAGCCAAATGGTAGTTGAAGGGGTTTTTCTTCATAAAAATATTCTAGCTAACAAAGGAATAATAAATAATAGGATATCATTTTGCAATCCCTAATGAGTGGATTTATCAATTAAATATCAGTGGTTGCCAAATCATGAAAAGACACCTAAATATTGTACCTCTTAATATTAATGACCTATAAGTGGTCTTAATAAAAAATTTAATCTCAATATGATTAAGCTTCTAGGTACCAACTACCAATTAATAGGTATTACCAAGGACAGAGGACCATGTTAAATCACAGCACAAGCATGCAGCCAACAAAAAGTAGGCTCTGGAAATTCTATAAGGCAAACCACTTTGTTTCTTAAAAAAAAACACATTGCAAGAAAAAAAAAGATAAGGGAGAATGCTAGATTGAGGCTTAAGAGACATGACAATCAACTGCAATTTGTGGACATTATTTGGTTTTTTAAATTGACATTTATAAAATAATTAGAAAACACTATCAGATATGTAATGGCGTTAAGGCAGTATTGTAGTTTTTTAAGGACTGAAAATCTTTTCTAAAGTTGCGATCTAGTATTTAGAGATGCATGCTGAGATATTTATGGATGAAATAATATATCTGAGATTTACTTCAAAAATATTGTAACTTGGAGGTGGGGAGAGTGAGATTACAGATAAAACAAGGCTGGCTATGCCCTGAATGGTGTGGCTCAGTGGATTGGGTGTCGTCTCACAAACTGAAAGGCTGCTTGTTCAATTCTTGGTCAGGGCACATGCCTGGGTTGTGGGTTCTATCCACGGTTGGGGTTGTGCGAGAGGCAAATGATTAATGTTTCCCTCCCTCTCTTTCTCCTTCCCTTTGACTCTCTCTAAAAATAAAAATAAAATCTTAAAAAAAAAAAGACTGGCCATGAACTGATAATTACTGAAGCTGGTGATGGGGGCACTGGGGTACATTATAATATTCTGTGTATTTTTATATATATTCACATTTTCACAATGAAGTTAAAAAAGTATACACATTTTGATCTAGCACTTCTAAATATTTATGTGCAAGGATATTTATTATTGTTTAAAAGAGCAAAAGTAATAAAAATGAAATTAATAAGGTTTAAAATAATGAAACATGATGAAATACTACGCAGCTGCTAAAAATAAGGCAGTTATGTATGTATCAATATGGTCCAATCTTCATGATGTATAGATAAGTAAAAATAGCAGTGTATAGAGATTAGCTACCATTTGTGTAAATTTTTAAATAGTGTATTATGTATAAGCATATGCAAATGTAAAAGTGAGAAAGTATATACAAGACCTTGATACCAGTTATTGCTAAATAGTAGTTAATGGGGTGAAAAGGGGGCACAGATAGTGTGGAGACTTATGTGTGGAGACCAAATTGTATAACTTTAAAAATTATATCTTGTGCATGTGTATTAACTATTCAAAGTGGCACTTTTTAATGTCATAGCTTTGAGCCCCTCCAACTGTACATCCTAATCATTACACCACTTAAAGAAAAATGATGTACAGAACACCACCTTCTAATCCTTTGCAGGTAGTGGCACATGCAGATGCTTTTATGGAACATTCAGGATTTCTGAGATGGGTGGTATTTGGGGTGCAACAGACCACTCTGCCCCAGACACTGCCTGGCTACCCCAAGGGCTGAGGGGATCTACTTTTTAAAATTTCTCAGATTCACAAGCCCAGATTCACAATCCCTGTTGGGGTTGGATCAAGGCTCCTCTCCCCAACATCATCATCAACTGCAGTTACAAAATCAGAATTCTAAAGACATAATTCAGAACAGGTGAAATCCTAGGCATTCTATTTAAAATTAGCTTTTTCATTTTAATAGGTTGGATTAAATTAGAAGAAATTTTACTTATATTAATCTTTATTAATGGTAACCATGTACAATTTGCTTTCTGGGAGCTATCCTTGTCAATTAAAAAAATCGTAATTTTATTTAGCCTTGAAAATGAACTGGCAGATAACCCCTTGTTTTTATAGGTGAAGCTATTTTCCCTGAAGGGAAACCCCCTTTGATGGCTTTTTATGTCCTTTTACAATCACTGATTTATTCAGGTATTCTACATCTTCTTGAACCAATTTTGATATTTTTGTAAAAATCCATTCTCTCTAGATTTCAAATATATTAGAATAAAGTCATGCATAGGAACTACTTAAAAAGAATCTGCCGCTTCCTCATTCACAGTGGTAAATGTGTTGTTTTTAGATCAGACTTGTTGATCGTCTTATATATCTTACTAAACAACCTCCAGGTTAAATCTATTGTTTTCTACTTTGCTAATTTTTTCTTTTATTTTCAATAATCATTCTTTCTGTTGACCTGGGTTTTAGGCAGTAAATTTTTTCCTAGCTTTTTGAGTTGACCATTCATTCAATGTGCTTGGTA
The DNA here is from genome assembly GCA_004026545.1 of Mormoops blainvillei. NCBI lineage: Eukaryota > Metazoa > Chordata > Mammalia > Chiroptera > Mormoopidae > Mormoops > Mormoops blainvillei. The sequence goes on from PVJD01000331.1 coordinate 373,457, forward strand.
TATGACTTGCGATGACTTGGGTGTTGATGATCAACATTTGGAGAACAAAACCCTTACTTTCCATCCTTGGCTTCTGACAGGAGTGCAACTTTGGCTACAGTGAACTGGTTTTGATATGTATAATTCACTGTCCTTCATTTCTAGTTTGTAATTTTAGTTTCCATTTTTCTTGAAGTCAAGATATACTTGGCTTTATTTATAAATGGCATATTTCTTTTGGCTACTCTTCTGTTAACTTCTAAGCTTCTGATTTTTTTTTTTTTTTTTGACTGAAAGATGGGGAGACAATGCTTTATTGATTTGGCTCTTGTGAACAGATAGCTATAGGTACCCAGGACTAATCTGAATTTCTAATTTTTTGAATGAAATACTTGTCATGATAACTATCCTTTACTACTGTTTTTTCAGAATGAATTATCATAACAAGTGGTTATAAGGGCCTTTTGATATTTGACACATTCACAAGGCCCTCCTTAATAGTAATACTATTTATTAATGATTAATAACTAATTTATTCAGCATAGGCTTTATATAAAATACCTGACAGTCCTCACAAAAACTCTATTAGGTAAGTATAATTATCACTGTTTAAAATTAAGTAAACTGAGGAACAGAGAAACAGCATAACTGGCCCAATGCTATATAGTCAGTAACTGGTAGAAATGTGAAAATGTTAAGTAAGGTATATGCCACAGCAAAAGGCACATTCACAAAATATTTTAATAGAGTCATTTTCTATTAGGAATTCTCAGAAGTTTAACACATTCTGAGTGGTAACAGAAGATTTTTTACATTCATATTAATATTTTTTTCACCATAAGTTCTCTGATACGTAGTAAACAGTGAGTGTGAAGCAAAAAGAATTCCCACATTTATTAAATTTTCTTCTGGTATGAGTTGTCTTGATGTTCCACAATGGAAATGACAAATGAAGGTTTTCTGATATCATACTGCATTAGGCATTATCTAATTTTAAGTCAGGTGTAAACTCCATATAAAGGTTTTCCTACATTGCTAATATTCAAGGCTTTCTAACCAGTGTGGATTCTGTAGTGTTCAATGAGCTGTGCACCAAGAATAAAGGCCTGCCCACATTCTCTACATTCGTAAGGTTTGATACCTGGATGAATTCTCTGATGTTCAGTAAGTTGTGAACTACGAATAAAGGCCATTCCACATTCCCTACATTGATAGGGTTTCTCACAAGTATGAATTCGCTGATGATGAGTCAGTTGTGAAACACGAATAAAGGCCTTCCCACATTCCTTACATTCGTAGGGTTTGTCACCTGTATGAATCCTTTGATGTTGAATAAGGTATGAACTACGACTAAAGGCCTTCCCACAGTCCTTACATTCATAGGGTCTGTCACCAGTATGAACTCTCTGATGTCGAGTAAGCTGTGCATGCTGTCTAAAAGCCTTTCCACATTCCTTACATTCATAAGGTTTCTCCCCAGAATGAATTCTTTGATGTCGAGTAACTTCTGAGCTATGAATAAAGCCCTTTCCACATTCTTTACATTCATAGGGTTTCTCACCAGTATGAATTCTCAGGTGCACAGTAAGTTGTGAATGCTGTCTAAAGGCCTTCCCACATTCTTTACACTGATAGGGTCTAGCACCTGTATGAATTCTCCGATGAACAGTAAGTTGTGAGCCACGAATAAAAGCCTTCCCACAATCTTTACATACGTAAGGTTTCTCACCCGTATGCGTTCTTTGATGCAGAATGAGTTGTGAATGCTGTCTAAAGGTCTTTCCGCATTGTTTACATTCATAGGGTTTGACACCAGTGTGAAGCCTCTGATGCAGAGTAAGTTCTGAAGTACGACCAAAGGCCTTCCCACATTCCTTACAGTCATAAGGTTTCTCACCTGTATGAATTCTCTGATGTTGAATAAGGTGTGAGGTGCGACTAAAGGCCTTCCCACATTCCTTACATTCAAAGGGTTTTTCACCAGTATGCGTTTTCTGATGCTGAATAAGGTGTGAGCCACGACTAAATGCTTTCCCACATTCCTTACATTCAATTAGTTTCTTGCCAATCTCATTGCTCTGATGTAGAGTGAGGGATGTATGATGCTCAAATGTGGGTATGTTTTCGTATGTGATTTTCACTTGCTTGAAATAACATTCCTTGTTTACTTGTTGTCTTTCGAATTGGTGTTTGTATTCCCAGTCTTCTTTAAAACTAGAGTCCTCAAAACCACAACATTTAAGGCTTTCCGTTAGCTCCCAACTGAATGTCTCTACTTCAAAAATATCTTTTCGTGGAAATTTCTCACACCTGGGCTCCAAGTCTGAAAAATAAAAAAAATAAATAAACACAAACCGTTCTCCTTTTTTAAGAGAAATAAAAAATAACAGTACAGTAGACCAGAAAGAAAAAAATGGAAATAATAACCGTAAAAGGTGACTGGCTTACATCGAGGCAGGATAGAAGGCAGTTAGGGAAAACTCTAAGTGGAATGAGGAAGCAGGAGTGGATATCACAGGCACATAGTGATAGGTCCTCTCACCAGAGCCCAGGGCTCCATGCACGATCAAAGGGAAATGGTTTATGGTATGCAACTCCTGCTGTGGTGGTTGCAGAAGTCAACAACAATACAAACAGGCTAATACCAGATCAATCCAAGATGAAGGAAAAACTGACCACAGAAAGACCCATAATGAAAACTGACACCACAAGTAGAAGGCGGGGCTAAGGGGACGAATGCCATAACCCAGAAGAACCGCATTAGGGACAAGGTCCCTCCCAACCAGAAGATGGAGTCAGAATTTGGTGCCACAAAGTTCAGAAATAACCTACCCTTGGAAACATACAAAATCCCAAGAACTGACTGACCCAGAATACAACTCATTCAGAAGTTCACCCATGTCCACTTGCATGCATACTTCCACTTTTTTCACAGCAATGTCCTGTGAGGCTTGCAACCAGGGAAGTAACGGGAGGCTCAACCCCTGATGCTGTCTCCAGGAATCCTATTTGTCTCTACCTGAATAAAATGTGCTTTTGCTCTCACTCACTGTGACTCAAATTTGTTCTTGAATTCTTTTCTGCATGGTTCAAGAGCCTGGAGGTCCCAAACCTTACCAGCCCCTGGCACGGAATGGTCTGGTGACAATATAAGTCTCAGATGTTACTGTGCAATTTCTAAAAAACACATGAAAGCACAAATATGAGAGCTTATATGGTGCCAGGAGGGCATAAAAATATATTAAGCCAGGGGTTCTCAATTTTGATAGGAATCAGAATTATCCTGGAAGCCTGTTAACAATACAAATGTCCAAGAACCACCCCAGACTGAACCAAAATCTCTAGGAGTAAGGCTAAGGCATGTGTGTGCATGTGCCTATGTGCACAAATATGTCTGTCTGTCTCTATATTTTAAAGCTATATTCATATAACATAAAAATTCTCCACTAACCATTTAAAACAGTTCAGAGGTTTGCGGCACTTTCCTAATGTCATGCAACCATCTCCGCTACCTAGTTGTAGGAAATTCTCATCACCCCAAATAGAAATCCTGTGTTCACTGAGCAGTCACTCCCCATTCCTTTGGTCCCTGGAAATCACTAATGGTAAGGAACCACTAATTCTGTCTCTGTGAACTTGCCTATTCTGAGAATTTCATATAAATCTGTATTTTTAACTTTCTGACACAATGCTAATGCCACTCAAAATGAAAATCTCGGCTAAAACTTTTTCACGATCTTCCTGCTGCACTAAGAATAATTCTAAACACATGTTCATGGGCTCTTGGCAAAGCAAGTCACTGATTTTTCACTGCTGTCACTGTCTCAACTGAGGACAGAGCATCTTCATACTGAACACCCCCTATCCCCTTCTATGTACCAAAACCACAGGTTTCCTTTAAGCATATAGACTAAATCTAGGTCCTTTCCATCTTAGATCTCAGGTTCTTTCCAGCAGGTTCTTCCATGTATCAGGAATCCTGTCCTGGACTCTTTTGTATGGCTGCTTTCCTCATCCTTCAGGCCTCAGATTAAAACATACACTTTCCAAAAGCTCTCAGCCTGATAACCCTAGGCATACACCTTGATTCTCTCTCCCTCATCTTGTAATTGGTCAGTTGTCATTACATTTTCATTTACTTATTATCTGTTGACCTGTTTGCTTCCTTCCTTGCTCCTAAGTCTCCTGAAAGACAGAAACAATGCCTTTTTCATTAGTCATTGTCACAGAAGTTTAGCATATAATTGGCTTTTAACAATGGATTGTTTGATGAACAAATATTGGTTTCTAGAGATAGACCAATGGAACACAAACAGAAAGGCCAGGGATAGAATGAAGTTTATGTGAAAATTAAATTTATTATAAAGGTGGTATCTCAGAGGGGATAAGTATAGTTTTTATAATAAATAATGTTGGGATAAGATAAAAGATAAAAGTGGATCCATACATTATGTCACCATACACCAGATTAAACTCCAAACTGAGTTTCGCTCTTAAAAGAAAACAGAAACCATATAAATACTAGAAGGAAACATAGTAGTGTTAACTTAAAAATAAAAAGGCTTTTTGAATTGAGAGACAACAAAGTGTTTATCTGAGATCAGTAAGAAGAGATATTTGGGAATGGGAATCATTAATTCAGGCAAAAGCCCAAACAATGTTCTTATTGAATTCAAACACTTTGTTGCCTCTTGCTTCAAAAGGCCTTTTTATTTTTAAGTTAACGTATCTGGTTTAGTAAATAGGATCTAAAGTGGCTTCATCTGCATGGTCCAGCGTTTCCTTGAACCCACTATGCTAACTGCAGAGCCTCTTTTGTGGTCACCATTCCCATGGACTGCTGCCTCTTTGACTGTGAAGCCCTCTTAGATTCAAACATCCCCTTTCTTTCCTCCCTGTTGTTGTTGAGGTGCCTTTATTTGAGATCAGGTGGGGTTTTTCCTGGGGTGGATGGAGTGACTGCAAGGTGCCAGCAAGTGAGGAGGTGCCATAGGAGTTTACTACCACATGGGAAATCTGTTTTTTCTCAGTAGAGAATTTTCACAGCCCACATTTGTAAAAAGTGTCCTGGGAGTGATGTACAGCTCTACAGGGAGCTCCCCTGATGGGTAAGTACTCATTTAATTTTGTATGCTTTTGTTTCCTTTTCTTGTCTCAATCTGTTATGTTGTTTGTCATAAAAACATTCATAAAGAGGGAAATCCAAAACTCTCAGGGACAATAAAATACATTCTTTAATTGATAAAAGTTTCCAAAAGAAAATTTCTAAATAAATCCTAAAAAAAATTCTGGCCATCTGAATAGATGCTTTAAAATTTCTTAATGTTTGTCCTGCCTGAAACCTGACAGCTATTTCAAACAATTCAATATCTCTATGTTCAGAAAATTGACATAATTAAGTCTAATAGAATTTTTTGTCTTTTCAGCAATTTCCAAAGACTTTCTACTGACATCAGAAATGTAAACAGTCTACAGCTGCCTGTGATTAACACCAAAGGAAAAAAAAAAAAGAGCCCTGGTCGGGTGGCTCGGTTGGCTGGAGTGTTGTTCTGGACACCAAAAAGTTGTGGGTTCCATTACCCACTCAGGGCACATACCTAGGTTGCGGGTTTGATTCTCAGTTGGGGTGCCTAAGGGAGGTAATGATCGATGTTTCTCTCCCACTCTCCCTCCCTTCCCCTCTCTAAAATCAATAAATATATTTAAACAAAATAATAACACAGGTGCCTGAAAAGCCTCCCTTGCCTAAGCAATCCCTACCTCCACGATCTCCTTAAAAACAAAAAATATCACCCTGGCTGGTGTGCTCAGTGGAATGGGTGCGGGCCTGCCAGCCGAAGGGCTGCTGTTTCTATTCCAGGCGGCGAAACATGCCCGGGCTGCGGGCTGGGTCCCCGGTTGGGGGTGTAAGAGAGGTAGCCAATCAGTGTATCTCTTGCACGTCGCTGTTTCTTTCCCTATTTTTCTCCCTTCCTTCCCCTCTCTCTAAAATAAATAAATAAAATCTTTAAGAAAAAGAAACCATTTATCAAGGACAAATAAAAATCTTAAAGTCTTAGCCACCTAAAGAAACTTATTACAATATTATAAATTATGGCTTTTTTTTTCTGCCACTACCTGTCTTACAGCTAAAAATAATTTCTTTTAAATACAATTATCAATATCAAGTCTCTGGTTGTGTCTGTGTTTATATATATATACGTGTGTGTGTGTGTGTGTATGTGTACTTACCTCCAGAAAAAAATTAATTGGCTTATAAAAGAGCTGTTTAATTGGCTTAATAATTAAATACTTATAGAACTTTATAAACTGTAACAGAAAATAACCAAATGTTTTTCAGTATCATACAATCTAAAAAAGATTTATCAAAAATAATTAAACTGATTAAATTAAAACAGACAAGTCTTAAGATTATCATTTAATTAATATAAAATTATGTTTTTGGTAAAACTGATATAATAAATACAGGTATGTTTTCATTAAAAAATAAAAATAATTTTGTCCTGGCTATTTCAAAATTTTACCTTATGTATTAAGCTAGCTTAAATTAAGCTGTAAATATATATGGGTTTTTAAAAATCCTCACCCAAGCGCATCCTTATTGATTTTAGAGAGAATGGAAGGAAGGGACAGAAAGGGGGAGAGAAACATTGATGAGAGAGAAACATTGATTGGTTGCCTCTTGCATGCACCCTGACCAAGGACCAAACCCATAACCTAGGTATGTGCCCTGACCAGGAATCAAATGATGCTCCAGCCAACTGAGCCACCCCAACCAGGGCAATATATTTAAAAAAAAAAAAAAAAAAGATTTTACTTATTTATTTTTTAGATAGAAAGGGAGGGAGAGAGGAAGAGAGGGAGAGAAACATCAATGTGTGGTTGTCTCTCCTGTGCCCCCTACCTGGGACCTGGCCTGCAACCCAGGCATGTGCCCTGATTGAGAATTTAACCAGAGACCCTTTGGTTTGCAGGCCAGTGCTCAAATCGCTGAGCCACACCAGCCAGGGCAGAATTAAAAAAAAATTAATCTTTAATATCAATGGTGTACTTATGTAAAGCTAACACATATTATTTCTTTGCTTAAAAAACCAAAAATTTCCTGCACTATTGGTATACTCTGGTTAGCATAGCTAGTTAACTAGTTATTAATAAAGGGATCAAAGGGAATCAGACATTGAGCATAATCAACTAGGGAGTGAATGGAATATTAAGTTTAATAAACTGGGAAACTGAATCACACTGAGCTTGCTTCATTAGGAAGTTACAGAATTCCATTAAGCTTGCTTTACTAGGAAGTTATAGTATTCACATACTCTGGGAGGCTGCTGCTGTGTCCTCTTGCCCTTGGGACTTAATCCTCAAGTAGGCAGAAAGGGTCATTACCCAGGGAGGAATAAAAACAGCAGAGGAACTTCCTCTGCTGGGTGCATGCCCAATAGAAGCCAAGATGGCAGAGGGTGAGGTATTTCCACTTTGAGGCACGTGCAGTAGGAACCAAGATGGCAACCAAAAAGGACTATCTGTCTAGCCTGGAAAAAGGGTTAGATTGGATAAGGAACACAAAACCCTGGAAGCTCTAGGAAATGGATTGGTTAGGGAGAGGAACCAGCAGAAGCCCGTGAAAGATTGGGAAGTCGATTGGTTAGTTTGAAAGGGTGGCTGGTCCTTCCCAAGCTGGAGATGTGTAACCCAATTTAACAAAGCTCTCTCAATCTCTCAATCTCTCTCTCTCTCTCTCCTCTCTCACCTGGTAACATGCACTCTCCCTGTTTGTTTGTGTGCTCTCTCTGCATTGCAGTCATGAGGCTCTAGCAGTTGCCTGGGGCCCAAAGCAGACTGCGTGGGCTCCAAGTTTGGGCCTGGGCACTGTGCCAGCCAGAGTGTGGCCAGGAAAACAGACTAAACTAGCTGGATGAGGTCAAGTACTGAACAGGACTGAACCAATGGCACAGCATCTCGGGACCTTGACCTTTGTACTGCGCTTGATGAAGCTGGATTTTTTCCACAGTGGGAGAGATGGCAATGAGACACTGGGAATCCAGGGGCAGTCCTTTGATTTACTTCTAATCTTACCAATAAATTTCATCCTCCCACACCTGAATCTCCAGAAATGCTCTTCTCGAAACTCCCTGAACGGACACCATTTCCATCAGGAACACTCTTCAATGAGATTATAAAAAGACCCAAAGATTTTGTCTTATTTAAATAGTTTCCTGTGCTCTTTATCAGCAGGTCTTTGGTTCAGTACACCGAGTCTTCTTAATATTAGAAAACTAAAATTTTGCTTACGACTATGTAACCCTTCTGTGTTTGTCTTGGAAATCTTTTATTGTTGCTTTGGTTAAATAAATAACTTAAGTATTGTTCCACAATGAACTATGATTTTATTTGACCAAATATTTAAAAATTTTTGGTATGTCTGATACGCTTCTCAATATTAAAATAACTAGTCTTTTCTCTGACCCTTGAGATTTTTAAAAGCTTTCGGAGTTTTTCAAAAGAAGGCCTAAATTGTTTCAAAGATTTGTTCTCTTTATAAAAGAAAAATAGTAAACTAATCGGGCCTATTTAGTATGTTAAATTACATGGGATGATTGTCAAATAAATAATGCCAAAAAACAGTCTTTCCCTTTCTCTTGAAGCTGTAACTCTTACCATGTCTTTAATATATACACACCCAGGAACTACCCAAAATATTGCTCACAGTCTGAAAAAAATTGGCCTTTTAAAAAGACAAATTTCTGCATAAATTCCTTTACAAAACTGAGTTGTAAAAAAGCTATTTTTTCTTACTAAATTACTAAAAGTAATAAAGAAAAGACAAAACAACTATATATAAAAAGTAAAATGCATTTTTTAGGTAGAGAAAGATATGAAACATAAAGATGTATTTTTGTTGAAGAAAAAACTGTTTCTTAGATAAATAAAGATATAAAGTATATGGGTTTCTTTTTTGGTAAAAAAATAAAAAGAAATTTTGTTCTAGAGTAAAATGATTCCTTCAAAATTGAAAAAAAAAAACCCAAAAATAAAAAAATATATGTATGCTACAAAAGGTATGTATACTTACAAAAGGTTCTTGGAAGAGAGATCTTAAAAAATTTTTATACATGGTTAAGCTAAGTAAGATTAGAATAGATAACTAAGTCGATTACATTATTTATATGTACATATGTATGTAAACTCTCATCAAATCTTTAACCCTAGCCATTAAGTCTTTTGTCATTTATAGACAATTATTGTTTTACTCTGATGTTTTTACAAAAATGGTTCTACAAAGATATTTGATTTTCAGAGATTTTCATGGAAAGACTGTGATTCTAAAATATAAAACTTCAGGTACTCCTGATTGATATATGACCAAATTTAAAGATGCTGATTCTTGGATTCATGTTTCCCAATTTAGAGAAAGTTCTTATGCCTAACTAGATTGCTCAATCAACAGAGGATTTAAATTTTTAAAATTACTAAAAAATAAAACAACATCTATTATGAACAACTAACCCAAGATTCTGGATGAGGTTTGTATAATCTTCACTTTCCTTTTTTTCCTTTTCCCCTTTTTCTCTCACTTTAGTCCCTTCCTATTAAACAAAATACATGAAAGGCCAAGCACTCACTACAATAGCTATTGTTTCCTTTTTCCTCTTAATTTTTGTCTGAAAAGATAACATTGGACATCATCTTTAAATCTACTTCACAGGTCAAAATGTATAACTAGTTACACACAGCCAGGGATGTTTTAATGCCTAGTGATGTTGGCCACAATGAAGGTACCAGATTTAAAAGAGTATTTTTTTCCTCAGGCAGATATTATAATAACTGCCATAGTAATAGCCAACCAAAAAAAAAAAAAGTTTAAATTCTCTTAAAAGAGTTATACTGGACAACAGAATTGCTCTTGACCATATCCTAGCTAAGCAAAGTGGGGTTTGCTCTTTATTAATACTTCTTATTGTACTTAGATAAAACGCCTCTGGTAAAATAAGAGATAAAACCTGAACACAAGCCAACTGATTAAATAAAATGTCCACTAACACCTCATGATTCTTTAATTTGTTCAACTACCTACCTTCTGGTTCAGATCCATTCTTCAAATTGGACTTAACATTTTGTTATTATAAAAGTTTTTGCTGATATAAATGTTGGTTTACACAGCTCAATATTATAAAGACACACTCTGATAATGGATGTTCAACATTTTGAGATGATCACTAAGGCCTACGAGATTTGATATTTAAAAAAACTCAACAAACTACAGGTGTTTGCTCTTAAAATGCCATGATGGTGAAGCCTTCCTCTGTTCTGGTGCTCTTGTTGCTCAAATGAAGACTCCTAAGGGAAAAAACAAAGGACTTTCCCTTCCACATGGGACATGATATACTGAGAATGAGCCTTACTGGCAATGAGAGATGGATATTGGAATGATATACCCAAATGAGGACCAAATGAGGACCAACTATGCTTTAATACCTGATTAATTCTGCTGTTTGATGATTGATCACTGATGCTTTCAAGGAAAAATCTTGATCAAAGGGGAAAAATGTAAATAATATAAACAAAGCCACTTTAAAAGGGAGCCAGAGCTGCCACGCCAGAGAAACTGACATACACGTTTTATGCCTCAAATCTTTGGAATGTTAAAACAGGACAAAATAACCTCTGGACTGGGCTTAAGCAACCTTGTGCCTTGCAAAAGAACCATCTGCAAAAATAACAAGAAAGCAGCTACTATGACTACTGGATGATGGTTACTGGACTGAAAATTAAAAACATTGTTTAGAACTAATATCGCCACCATGTCATCTTATCTGCAACAATAGACATGCCTTCCTTATACTGACGTAATTGTTCCCCTTCCCGTTCTCATAAACACCTATTGCTTTTGTCTCCTAATTGGCACATTATTTGGGCTTTGCCTGAATTAATGATTCCAAGTAAGTGCCTATTGCCTCTCATTTTGAAAGGCATTTAATTTTAGGTTTACAGTGGGTTACTGTATAATCTAGGTATGGGGAAACCTAACAATGTAATAATAACTCAAATTCCGAAAGCTAGGGAAGACTGATATATTCCACTACATAATGGTGAAAAACGAAACAAAAAAGCTTGCACATGAACAAAAAACACCAAAAGCCAAGTCAAAAAAAGACAAGTGACAGAGAAAATATTAGAAACTTATTATTACAGATAATGGGATGATCTTTATTAAGTCATAAAAAGCTCTTGCCCTGACTGGCATGGCTCAGTTAATTGAGCATCATCCCGCAAAGTGAAGGGTCATTGGTTTGATTTTTGGTCAGGGTACATGCCTATGTTCTGGGCCTAGTGTCCAGTAGGGGCATGTGCGAGGGGCAACCAATCAATGTTTCTCTCACACATAGATGTTTCTGTCCTTCTTTCTCCCTCCTCACCCCTCTCTCTAAAAAGAAATAAATAAAATTAAAAAAAATTTTTTTAAAGCCCTTACAAATTTAAAAATATCCTCAAAAAGCTAACTATACAGTTACCATCTGATCCTAGGTATATAGACAAAAGGAGTGAAAACAGACTCAGATACTGTACAGCAATATTCATAGCAGCATTATTCACAACAGCCAAAAGGTGGAAAGAATGCAAGTGTTGCATCAATAGAGGAATGGATAAACAAAATGTGACATATCATACATGGAATATTATTCAGCCTTAAAAAGGAATGAAATTGTGACAAATACTATAACAGGAATGAACCTTGACACATTATACTAAGTGAAATGATCCAGATGCAAAGGGCTATATATTGTATGACTCCACTTATATGAGGTACCTCTATGGGAAATTCATAGAGATAGAAAGTAGAACATAGGTTCTCAGGGGCTAGGAGGAGGGGGCAATGGAGAGTTATTGTTTAATGGGTACAGAGTTTCTGTCTGGGGTGATGATTAAGTTCTGGAGCCCTGACCGATGTGGATCAGTTGGTTGGGCATATCCTGTAAAGCTAAAGGTCTCCGGTTTGATTTCCAGTTAGGGCACATGATGAGGTTGTGGGTCCAGTCCCCAGCTGGGGGATGTGCCAGAGGCAACTGATAGATGTTTCTCTCATACATTAATGTTTCTCTCCCTCTCTTTTTCCCTGCCTTCCCCTCTCTCTAAAAATAAGTAAATAAAATCTTAAAAAAAAAAAAAGTTCTGGAAACGGATAGTGGAGATGGTTGCACAACACTGTGAATGTAATTAATGCCAGTAAACTGTACAGTGAAAAATGGTCAAACTACTAAAATTTATGTAATGTTTATCACAATTTTAAAAAGACTTTCTTATCCCAGAACTACAAGGACAGAAAATATACCAACCAAATATCCTGTGAAAGGCAATACTTATTATGGAATAAACAGTAATGGCATCACTAGCAATAACGTTTCAGTGGAGTCATACTATATATACCAAATTTATGCATACGTAATGATAAGTATTCAAAACACACACACAGTATGGTAGGTGGAATAATGACTCCCTAAAGATCTCTATGTTTTAATCCCTGGAACCTGTGGCTATGTCATGTTATACAGCAAAGGGGAATTAAGGTTGGAGACGAAATTATGGCTGCAGCTCAGGTGAAAATGGGGTGATGAGATCCTGGATTATCCGGCTGGGTCTAATGTAACTACGGGGTCCTTATAACTGAAAGAGAGAGGTAGGAGAGTAAAGTCAGGGACCGAAAGAGATATGAAGATGAAAAGCTGCTGGCTTTTAAGATGGAAAGAGGGCTATGACCCAAGGAATGCAGGCACCCTCTAGAAGCTGGAAAGGGCAGAAAAACCGATTCTCCTGTAGAGGTTCCAGAAAGGAATGCAGCCCGGCAGACACCTTGATTTTAGCCCAGTGAAATGCATTTGGACTTCTAATCTCCAGAACTATAAAATAATAAACTTGGCCCTGGCCAGATAGCTAAGTTGGTTGGAGCATCGTCCTGATGTACCAAGGTTGTGGGCACATGTGGGAATCAACCAATGAATGCATAAATAAGTGCAACAACAAAAATTGATGTTTCTCTCTCTCTTTAACCAATAAAAAAAGAAAAATCCTTTAAAATGATACATTTGTGTTTTAAGCCACCAAGTTTGTAGTCATTTGTTACAGAAGTCACAGGTACTAACAGAAAGAAAAACTGGGTAATTCATCAACATATCACACCTGTTCAAGCTTATCCTTGGAGTGTACTCTCCCAAGGAAATGTAGGCTACAGCTAAAGTACAAAGAGAAGCCAGAAAGTTGGTTCTTGTTTTTGAGCTTTGAAGTGCACACGTTTTGGCAATTTAAGGCTGGTTTAGCTGCATGGCAAGTATAATTTTGATTCTATATAGTTTCCAAACATGAACTTTCAACTGTATTTCCAAATAGGGGATTGGCAAACATTTTTTCTTTCCTTTTCTTTAAAAGACTAGATGGTAAATATTTTAAGCTTTGTGGTCTAAGGGGCAAAAATGAGGATATTATGTAGGCTCTTATATAATGAAAGGAAAAAAAAGCACAAAGCTTTTACAGATGAAATTCAAAGTATAATAATAATTGATATTATACTTAAATAAATATATATATATTTTTTGTAATACGGGTGTATGGATGAGAAGAATAGAATTCTTTTCAGAGGGAGATAACATTTCACTTAACTGAAGTTTAAGGTTAGTGTTCTCTGGCATTGGAATTAATGAAAAATGTTCATCTGTTAGTGCTGATCTATAGTGAGATTTTACATATTTCATCCTGAAAATGTTTCATTTAGCTAGTATTGCCAAACACTTATATCAGCCCATGAGCATATGGTTTTAATTTTATATGTTCATTCCTTAGAAAGCATTTATTTACAGAATTCAATAGGTTTACAGGTCATATAAAAACAGGGGGCAGGCTAGGTTTGTCCCACAGGCTAGAGTGTGCAGATGACTGATTTATATCATAACTGTTAGTGAAGAATAACACATACTATAAATTTATTAAATGATACAAGAACAATAATAGCATGAAATTAAAATGCCAGATCCCTGAAACAAAATAGAGTGGGGTGAGAATGGGAGTGAATCTGTGTGGGCGTCAAAAAACTTTTTTCTGTAAAGGACCAGATAGTAAATGTTTTAGGCTTTGTGGGCCACATAAGGTCTCTGTCATACAAGGAGAAAACCCCAAAAAACCCAAAATTATCTCCTGGAGGGAAGGTCCCTTGCAGTACAGACTTCCCCCAGGTGAGTGTTGTAGGAACCCAACTGTATCTGCTGGTGTTACGAGAGGCTGCGTTTGGTTTCAGTGAAATTTTTTGGAAGACTCTTTCAACTTTTGCCCATTTCATGATGGGTGATTTATGAGTGCACCTGCCCACACTGTGATGAGTGTTCAGCAGTTTTTGACCAAAAACAGCATGACCCCTGTGTTCCATTCCTCCACATTCACCTGGTCTTGCCCCAAGTGACTTTTTTTTTGTTTCCCGGGATGAAAAAAGTCCTCAAAGGGAAACATTTTGCCAATGCGGAAGAGGCAAAACAAATAAAACAGCAGAAGTACTAAAAGGCATCAAAATCAATGAGTTCAAAAACTGTTCTGAGCAGTGGAAAAAATGTCTTGATAGGTATATTGCATCAAGTGGAGAGTACTTTGAAGGTGACTGAAGTTCAAACGTGAGAATAAATACATAATTTTTATAAACAAATTCTGTTTTTTTTGGGTCCCCTCCTCATATATATTAAAATCTTTTCAAAATGTAAAAACTGTTCTTAGCTTGTGATTGGTACAAAAAACTGGCCATGGTTGAATGTGACCCACAAACTGTACTTTGTCAAACCCCAGTCTAGAGCAAAGGGAAGTGAAAGGTGGTAGAGGTACTACCTAGTTCAAGAAAAAAAAAAGAAAATTCAAAGATACTATTTCATACCATTCACCAATAAATTAAACTAGGGCTACTTTGGGGAATGACTGATTTCAGGGATGGGGTAGAAAAAATACAAGGTACGTTTAAAATATGTTGTAGTGCCAGAAAATAGGAAGTACTAAAGAATTAAGGCATGCTGAGAGGGCCCAGGAGCCAGCCTGAAGGAGTTCCGAATGGCCAAGCTTGAACAACTTGAAATAACTGTTCAATGAAATAAACAATGATAGTAGGAGTGGCCATAACCCACAGACTACAATAAATACCCATAATCTCATACTGATAGAACCAAATCATTGAATAAATAAATAAATGGAAGAGGGAGGAGGGACATCTGTTCTTTATAGAAGAATGCCAATTAATAAATGTAGAAAGAATAAGGGATGGAAAATCAGAATTGGGCAATTGTAATAACTGTTACAGACAAGATACACACCAATGGATGCTAAAATTCAGTAGATAAAATGTATAGTCTCAAAATATCTCCCCACAAGATAATTACCAATTATAGACAGAAATATAGAACTTCACAGGGGAAAAGCATAAGAGATACCACTTTAACCAAGTGGTCAAGATTAACAACGCTCGTAATAAGCCATATTAACATCAAGTAAACCCTCACATGGTACACAGATGTTGCATCATATCACAGAAGCATACATATTGCTTCTGTAATATCTGTCAAAGGTGAATAATCTCATCTAACCATAAGAAAAACTCTCAAAAATAGTACTCATCAAAAGTATCAAAGTCATGATAGACTGAAGAACTGTCACTCATTGGAGGATGTTATGGAGACACTGTAACTAAATGAAATGTGAGATCTGGGACTGGATCCTGAGATAGAAGAAGGACATTAGGGAAAAACAATAAAATTCTAGTAAGAGTTGTAGTTAGTAGTAGTATATCAATGTTAATTTCCATTTTTGACAACAGTACTATGGTCAAATAAAATGTTAACATTACTGGAAGCTGAGTGAAGGATATATGGGAATTCTTGGAAATAATTTTTTAAGCCTAAAATTATTTCAAAATAAAAAAGTTCAAAACAAACTTTATTACAAAGAAAAAAATTCTATTTCAATCTTGAGGTGAATAGATAAATATAGGTTTAAGCATATTTTAAAAATCAAATTAAAAACTATTCTATTACAAAGCAAAAGGAAGTACAACTTCAAAATCATCTGAAGGTAGAACAGTGGTAATAAAATGTGATCAAAATAGGAATAACTGGAAATAAGACTGAGGAACAGAAAATATTAAAAAAATGGCAGAAATAAGGACATACTAATTATCACAGTAAATGAGAATGAACTGAATTCCCTGATTAAAGTCAAGGAATTGCAGACTGATTCAAAAAGAAAACTCTAATAGGATCCTGCTTACCATGGGCACATTTATAATAAAGTGGCAATAATAAAAAAAATAAGCAAAGATATTTCAATTTTTTAATCAACAAAAAGCGAGCATTTGTTTTTAATATCAGAAAAATAAAACTCAAGGGTAAAAACACTAAGGATGTACTGATAAAAGTACAAACTGCATGAGGATCTATATTTCATTTTTAAAAAGATTTTATTTATTTATTTTTAGAGAGAGGGGAAGGGTGGGAGAAAGAGAGGGAGAGAAACATTGATGTGTAGTTGCCTCTTGCATGCCCCCAACTGGGGACCTGGCCCGCAACCCAGCATGTGCCCTGACTGGGAATTGAACCAGCAACCCTTTGGTTCATAGGTTGGCACTCAGTCCACTAAGCCACACCAGCCAGGGTTATATTTCACTTTTATAAAAATGTAATTGTAGTAGCAAAATATATAATACAGTTCTCAGAATTTGATAGCACAAGTACAGAGAAAGTTAAAGGATAAGGAGATTCTGAATTATATAATCAAAAAATTTATAGTTAAACAAAGAGGTGAGTGCCCTACCCAAAGAACACTAGTTTTAAATATATGTGACACATTTTCCAAAATTGGAACAATTTGATTTGTTGACAATATTGGAAGAGAAAAGGAAGTAGAATGATTTCTTCTTTGAGATGAGAGAAAATTCCTGCCAAAACAGAATTCCATACTCAGTGAAAGTATCCTATAATAAACAATGAAGAATGTAGAAAGAAGACATTTTCATGTGGTCAAAAACAGAGAATTTGTCAGCAGGCTTTCACAAAAGAAAAATTTAAGGGTGTTCTTTAGATAGAGAAAAAAATGATCTCAGATGAAAAGTAAATAATGACAACAACAGTAGATCAGTTGTGGGGGGAGCTAATAATTAAGTATTCGGAAGTTCCAATACTATCTAGCCACTGTTAATTAATATTTGCTAACATTTATTTAGTGGTCATGATTGCCTGGCACTGTTCTGGGAATTTTCACATTATTAATGCATACAAAAGTCATAATAACTACTTAAGACATTATTTTTACCCCATTTGCAGTCGAGAAAACTGAAGCACAGAGAGTTTAAATAATTTACCTAAATTCAGAAATGTAGTAAGTGGCAGAGCCAGGATTTGAACTCAGGCAGTCTGACTCCAGAGTCTGTCCTTAGCCAGTAGAAATTTTTACCTCCAAAAGTTTACAGATGAATTGCTGAATCAGGTAAAGTGAGAAGCTGTTTTAAAATAATAACTATTTTTTTAAGGGATGAAGAGACTTGCAGAAAAAAAGGATACAAAGTACAGGTAAAATGGCTGCCTCTGGGGAAGATGGGAGCACATCTTTTTTTGAAATGTGATAAAAATATGAGAGAACAGAGAGGAATTAATGCGGATAAGGACAACGTTCCTTTGGGAGCTGAGGCTGACATGGTTTTTGCTCTGCATGTCTTGGGCTTTTATTTTCCTCAGTTTTTGTTAGAGCTTTGAGGGGAGTTTCCTGACAATAGCTCAAGTTACTGTTATCAGCTGACTCACCCAATGGCCTGTTACTCCCAAAGACCTCCCCCACTGGATCAACCCTTGCTCACCTGGGTACCATGGTCCTGTTGTATCATTTGCAATCATCCAGGGTTCTTTCCCTTGTTCCAATAAGGCGATGACATCAGGCTTAGAAAAGGAAAGTCCTGTTTATAGGAAGAGATATGGGGAATGATCAAGCTGTTCCAAAATTCAAACTTAGTGTCTTAGTCATCAAGGAAGAGAGGCAATCACATAAAGGAAGGCGTGAAGGTTGTCCGAAGGATGGGAAGGTGGAGGTGCCAATGGTACTACCCACTTCCACTTCCATTCCTTGCTGTTCCTGACCCTGCTCTGTGCCCTGGACAGTTTCCTTGTAAAGGACTGTGTTATACTGGTCCTATCGTTTTTCACTGGATTTGGCAGATGGAAAGTGTCAGCAGGAGATCAGCAGGCAGGAGGAAACAGGGTTCAGGCTATTACTTATCCCTCTCCCTCCATCCTTTGACTCAGGAGTTCTGGAAGTAGCTTCAGCTGCTGCCAGGCAGGCCCTTCTCCACAATCTTCCACTGGCAAAGTTTTCCTCCGTTTACCCCTTCTGGCCCACTGCTGTAGTCCCTGGGAGCCTTGTTTTTGTCTGGTCCTCTATTATGTAATATCCTTACCTAGTGAGACCAAGTTACTGAAGTTCTCCAAAGTCACATCCCTGTACAAGTCCCTCTGGGCAGGTTCCAGACACTTCCATTCTTCCTGAGAGAACTCTATGGCCACATCCCTGAATGACACCAATCCCTGAAACAATAAATCCATGCATTGCTAGTAAAATGAAATGACTTTTTTATTTTTTCATTTATTACAAAAAAATTTCAAAAAACACAAAAGTATAGAGAACAGTATAATGATCCCCATAAATCCATCATTCTGCTTCAATTAAGAGTTTGCAAATTAGTTCTATCTCTTTCTTTCCATTTTCTTGAGGTATATCTTGTGGCAAGTCCCACATACCAAACATCATAGTATTTCACCCACAAATACTTTAGTATTTAACAGATTTGATATTCATAAAGCATAACCAGAATATCATCATGCTTAGTAATATTAACAATAATTACCTAGTAACCAGATCAAGTTTCAAATTGCCCCAACTTTCTCAAAAGTGATTTTTTTTTGCTGTTGATTTGTTCAAGTCAGGTTTCAAACAAGATCCACACACTGTGTTCAGCTAATAGGTTTTCTAAAGTCTCTCAGATCTCTAACAGTCCACAAAGGCCCTTCAAAATTTTTAGTGCTATCTGTTTATTAAGAAACATTTAGCCCTGGCTGCTGTGGCTCAGCGCGTTGAGTACCGGCCTGCAAACCAAAAGGTCACTAGTTCAATCCCCAGTCAGGGCATGTGCCTGGGTTGCAGGCCGGATACCCAGTTGGGGGTGTTCAAGAGGCAACCAACTGATGTTTCTCTCCCTCTCTTTCTCCCTCCCTTTCCCTCTCTCTAGATGTGAATTTAAAAAAAAAATTAAAAAAAATATTTATATCAGTAGAATTTCCCACATTTTGGATTTGGTTGACTACATCTTCATGATGTAGTTTAACACATTCAGCTTCTTTACTTTCTGTGAAAGGTAGTAAGATCTGGAGGCCTGACTTTTTTTTAAGGAGGGCATGAATATGTTAGAGGTGGTCCTGTGTGCTTTCTATAGCATTCCAATAGGAGGCAATAATAACTCGTCGTCCCATTTTTAATGAGGTCAAAATTGATGAGTAGGTTCAGGTTTTAACCTGATCCATCCAGGAAAATGTCTTTAAGGTGGAAAGAGAAAGCTGCTGTAGGGAGGAGGTGATGAAGGGAGCCAGCAGGCTAGGGTTGAATATGTATGCTAGGAAGGAAGTGTAAGAAGCAAATTTACATGATGAAAGGCCTACATGCTTTCGAATATTCCTGTGGCTACAGACAAGAAAGATCTTCTCTGCTATTTCCCACAAGGTCTGGGAATGAGCAAAATCTAGCTAAGTAGAGTCTTATAAATAAACACATGTAAAACACACAACAAATGTGGGCCTAGTTAATAATGTCTTTAAAAATGTATCTCCTCTTACCATTTTTTTTCTCCCTTGAGATAAAAAAGAGAATTCAAAACATCTTATAAATCTCTATCTTAAAATAGAGGATTTATAGAAGTTTAAAATCGATCCTGAAGACTCAGGGTTATAAGTAGTCTGTGGATCTCATCGTAGGTCATACCTTCCCATTCAGGATACACTTGGGACCATGCAGAGGGCAGGCTAGTTGTCACAATGTTGGGGACGTTGGGCTAGGGTGTGCAGTGTGTTACTGACAGTAGTGCCGGCTGACATCAGGAATAGTCAGTGCCCTGAATTAGTTGTGCCATTTACCTTGGACAGTCCCATACAACAAAGAATATACCGCTGAAAATGACAACAGTGTTCTTACTGCTTCTGTTTGCTAGACATCATGAGCAATTTTTGGTTATGGTAAATTTTATAACAAACAGGGATTTTTATTTGTTATATAATATTGCACTTTAAGTCCTATAAGATATAATCATTCCATTATCTTGAGGGCATTTAACTTAAACAAAATTTGTGAATTATTTATCACCCTTCGCTGTCTACTTTTCCTTGTTCCTAAAATAAGAGAGCTGAAAGAGGGTGTACCACAGTTCCAAAAATGTGGCCTATAACCAACACAGATTGTTCAACCCCAATGGACCATTTTACAGTTATTCATCTCTCAAAAATTCCCTTGCAAGGCTGAAGAACTTCTGATAGTCTGAAATGTTTTACAATTTTTAAAGAGGTGGTGACATTTAAAAATAGAAAAAAGAGAAACTAACTACCCAGGTTAATGAAAAAGATCAAAGTTATCTTATCTTTGGCCCCACTCAACCATGGTTCTAACAAGGGAGGCTCTCAAGAGAATGTATTTCAGCTCCACTGGTGCTCTGGTAAAAGCACTGTGCACATACGTGGACACTGGTGGAGAAGGTCACTGTGGCAGGGGGGCACCATCACTCATTCCCTGGAATGGAGGAACTGGAAGCAGGTTACTGAGTGGGGCTCAGCTCAGATGGGAAGTTTCAGGACAAAGAAGATATATGTTCAGATAATCTGGAGGAAAAATAGGTTATTTCAAGTACAGTGAGAGTTTCAACTTACCTGGGCCATGGCTTTTTTGAACTACCTGACCTGCTCAGATTTCTCTAGGTTCTTCTCTTGGACAAGTACAAAGTCCTGTAAAGGCAGAGTAGGGGGGAGAAGGGTTAAATCTCTCATAAATTCAGCTTGTCTCAACAATCTGAATTAGATGAGCTGAAAAACAGTTGAACTTCTAGTGTGCCTGCTCTACTTCCCCTGCCCTCCCCTTGTCTTGCCACACAACATTAATTCTAAGTACTATAAACAAAACCCAGCCCCTCCTAAAACCCTAGGGAAACCAAAAGATGGATTCAAAGCAGATGTGCTCCAGCACTAACAAAGAATCCGTGTACCTCAGCAGCAGGGATTATGGCCTGAACAGTCATTCATCTTGTTGCTGCTAATCTATACCCTAGATAGGGCGTAGATAGCTCCTGCTTGTTCCTAGCAGATCTTCCTTTGCAGCTGCAGCTAGGAGGGTCGTAACTCAGATTCACCCACTTTACCCTCTGAGGATGAGGACAGTGCCAGCATAGCATACCTGTGCAGGCCAAACCTTGTGAAAAAGACATTTTTAAACAAAGTCTTTCAGTTTCTGTGGGCTCAACAGGCAAAACCTCTTGGGTGCCTCCCTGACTCTACATTCTCTAAGTACAAAAGGGGACCATATCACTCATTCTAGAGGTTTCATCAAAGCTTCCAGCCCCAGCTGGACTCAACAGACAGTACTACAGGACAAGAAAACCACAGTAATACAGGCATCATAACAAGCATACCTGCACATCCAAAATACTGACCTGAGTGGGAACTTCATTTGTAGCAGCCTCTTGGCCCAGCACTTACTTTTCATTTAAACCCTTCCTATTGCTTTCCTCTAGAACATCACTTCCTCACTGGCTGGCGGGTCCTGAGGCTACAGTTCTATGGAGAATTGCCTGTACCTCCAGGTATTGAGATCTCAGGGGTTTTAAGGAGGAAAGCAAGGCTTATATTAATTAAATGGGCAAGAAGCTTCCTGTGGTGGGGGTGTCTGAGCGAAGGTTAATTTATCAATGGGGATGGTGTCAAGGAAAATTTCCTGTAAACATGATCCGGGACCTAAAAATCAGAAAATTTTAATAGAAAATGGAAAGAAGAGTGTTCTGCGTGAAGAGCAGTGGCAGAACAGTGGACCAAAAGTTTATAGTGTGTTTGTGGAATAGAGAATAATCTGAAATGACTTGTATAGTTTGGGAAAAGTCTAGACCAGTGTGTGCTGGCCAATAAACTTTCTGTGGTGATTGAAATCTGTGCCATCAACAATGTAGCCATTAGCCCCATTTGACTGAGGAACTAAACTTGTTACTTAATTTAATTTTAATCAATCCAAATTTAAATTTAATTATCTTGAGAACCCATAGGAAGATACTGCTGGAGATTACATTAGAGGCTGGAAAATAAGGGTGTATGAATGAAATAAGAGCAAGGACCAGGTCTCATCATCACTGTGACTGACACTTGCCATGGTGTCTGAAGGATATAAGTGATCAATGAATACTGACTGAATATATAAGTTTGCTCTTCATTCATTAGTAAGTGGAAGGACACTGAAGAATTTAAAGAAGGAAGTGATAAGGCCAATATGGCCAGATTATTTTTTTGGAGAGGAGTAAAATTGAAGTCAGGAATATCAACTGAAAGGTGCTTGTACTTTCCCAAGCATACCAAGGATCTGACTCCACGATAGTGACAGTGTAAATGAGAAGGAAGGGATGAATTTAGGTGTAGAGAAGAAGGCTCTGGTATGTAACTGGGTATGGAGTGAGGCAGAGAGAGGAGGAGGAGTAAAGAATTCTTCCATATTTACTAAGTTCCTACCTCAAATGGCATGGTCCTATTTGTGAGGAAGATAGTAAATCCAGTCCCTGTCCCAGTGCATCCTACATTCTAATGGAAAAAGGCAGTAGTAAATACACTGATATCGCTTATTCACATGCCAGGGGGCCAAAGTGCTATGGAGAAAAAAAAAAAGAATAAGGGGATAGAGATTGGGGGCATGGAGGGTAGCCCGAGAAGGTTTTTCATTGAGAAGGTGCCATATAAAAATGGAGTGAGTAATGCAGATATCTAGGGGAGGTGCAGGCCTAGCAGAGAGAGGAGCAATTTGCAAAGGCCTTAAGGAAGGAGCAGGCTTTCTTTGATCAACATAGGAAGGAGACTAGAGTGGTTGGAATGAAGTACGTGAGAGAAAGAAGGTCAGAGGCTCACCTAGGTCAGAGAAGTAGCTGGAAATTGGATTACATGGAGTGTGTAGGTCATTGTAAGAACTTAGGTTTTTTAGCCTGGCTGGCATAGCTCAGTGGATTGGGCGTTGGTCTGTGAACCAAAGGGTTGCTGGTTTGATTCCCCAGGCAGGGCATATGCCTGGGTTGTGGGCCAGGTCCCCATTAGGTGGCCTGAAAGAGGCAACCACACTGATGTTTCTCTCCCTCTCTTTCTCCCTCCCTTCCCCTCTGTCTAAAAATAAAATAAATAAAATCTTTTAAAAAAATTAAAAAAAAGGATCATGATGGCAGAGGAGTGAATGGAAGTCACACTGATGTCCTGCCAAACTGGAATTAGAACTAAATTGTGGAGAAATCACCCAGAGCAAATGACTGAACAGTAATGACAGAGAAGCCTTATAAACGTGGACAGACAGAAGAAACAGTTAGGCACAGCCTGACTGGTAAGGTGTGTGGCGGAGACCCGAGAGGGTTGGCTGGGCACCCTCGGGTGGCAGCGCCAGAGGGATATTTGAATGGCCAGCTGGATCCCCCTGAGAAGAGCTGGGTCTAAACTGTAAGCGGGGATCCACAGCCTATACCACCAGAGCCCAAAAAGTATACAGATAACAGCCGGCTGTGAAAAGTGGCAGGATTGCACTCTGCCAGAGAGGGGCAGCTGGAGACTGAAAGAGCTGTTTAAAAGTGGATCAAAAAACTGTGGTACATTTATACAACGGAATACTACACAGCAGAAAGGAAGAAGGAGTTACTACCCTTCGCTATAGCATGGATGGAACTAGAGAGCATTATGCTAAGTGAAATAAGCCAGGCAGTGAAGGACAGATACCGTATGATCTCACCTATAAGTGGAACCTAATCAACAAAATAAACAAGCAAGCAAATATAACCAGCAACATTGAAGTAAAAAACAAATTGACAGTAACCAGAGGAGCGGGGTGGGTTGACAGTGGAAAGGGAGGGGAAGGGTCACCAAGGAACATGAATAAAGGACCCATGGACAATGCCAAATGGGGGAAGGATTGAGAGTGGGAGGTGGGGTGGGTGGGGCTGGGGAAAGTGGCAGTGGGAAAATGTTGACAAAAATAAACAAACAAAAGTGATCAATGGGAGGCTGGGAGTAGTGTGGGAAAATTAAGAAGCCAAAGAACTGGTGTGTGCAGCCCATGGACATGGACTAAGAGGTCCATGGGGGATGATGGGATGGGGTGCAGGGCAGAGGGGATAAAGGGGGCAAAATGGGACAACTGTAATAGCATACTCAATAAAATATACCAAAAAAAAAAAAAAGGAACTTAGGTTTTTACTCTTGTGTAAGATAGGAAGCCATTGAACTGTTTTAAGCCAAGGAATGGCATGATCTGATTTAGATTTAAAAGGATCACTCATGAAAAATGATCTACAGAGGACAGAGGGGTGGGGGCAGCAGAGAGACCAGTGAGAAAGTTACTGTACTAATCTAAGCAAGGGGTGAGGATGGTTTACATTAGAGTGGTGGTGGTGGAGGTGATGAGAGCTGATCAGAGTCTAGATATCCTCTGAAGGCAAAGCTGACAGGATTTGCTAATTTTAGGTATATAAGAAAGTGTCAAGAGACGACACTAAGGTTTTTGGCTTGAGCACCTAGAAATATGAGGTTGTCATTTTTTAACACAAAGGATTGTGGGAGAAACAGGTCTGGAGTGACTGAGTTCTGTTTTAGACTTTAATACTTGAGATGATTATTATATACCCAAGTGGAATGTCAAGTGTCCATTGAACATTTGGCTCTGAAGTTCAGGATAAAGTACAAACATACAAAAAATAAAATTGGAGCCCTGCCTGTGTAGTTCAGTTGGTTAGAGTGTCATCCCAGTACGCAGAAGCTGCTGTGGGTTCAATCTCCAGCTCTGGCACATACAAGAAGCAACAATGAATGAATGAATAAGTGGAACAACAAATTGATATCTCTCTCACCCCACTCGCCTTCTCTAAAATCAATCAATAAAAAGTATTTTAAAAAAATAAATAAAATTGGAAATTACTGATATACAGATGGCATTTAAAGCCCTGAGACCAGATAAGTTTACCTACAGAGTGAGTGAAAGTAAGGAAACTGTCTGTAAAAAATAATATAAACAAAGCCACTCTAAAATGGAGTCGGAGCTGACATCCCAGAGGAACTGCCTTGTAGTGTTACTCCTTAAGTCTTTGGAATGTTAACACTGGGATAAAGAACCTTTGGACTGGGCCTAAAGCAACACTGTATCACAAACAACTGTTTGCAAAGATAACAGCAAATGAGATATTATGATTACTGGACTGAAAATTAAAAACATTCTTTAGAATTACCATCACCATTTAGCTAATTTCTACCTATAGAAATGCCCTCTTTCCATTGATGTAATTCCCCCCTTCCCTTTCTCATAAACACCCCTTGCCTCCGTCTCCTAATCAGGTTTCTGCCTGAATCAGTGCTTCCTGAATAACTACTCATTTGGATCTCAAATAAAATCTTGTAGGCTCTTACTTGGGCCTTTTATTTTTAGGTTAAAAAGTCCAAGTCCTAAGCCGGGGGGCTTAAATTTGGTTAGAGAACTGGGAAATAAAAAGGAAAAAAGGAGTCTGCAAACGAGACAACGCTGGAATAGACAGAAAAATAAGAGAACTGGGCTTCACTGGAAGCCCAATGAAGAAAGTAAACCAAGAAGGAAGGTAAGAACAGCAACCAAATGAAAAATGAGAACTGTTCATTTGGCACTATAGAGATCATTAGAAGTCTGGACAAAAGCTGATTATCTGGCGTGGAGGACACAAAAGCTTGGCTGGAGTTGGGTTCAACAGAGAATAGGACAGGAAATGGAGATGGAAGAATCATGCCTTTCAAGGAGTTGCGCTGAAAAGAAGAGAGAAAACAGAGGCAGAGATGGATATGTGGTCCAGGCAGGGTTGTTTGTATTGAATGTGGGAGAAATTACAGCATGTTTCATACTGATGGGAATAATCCAGCAGAGAGAAGTTAATATGGCAGGAACATAAGAAATTAATATGGCAGGAACAATTGCTGGAGCAATGATCTTGAATAGGAGAGAGGGAATGGGAACTAGCTCCCAAGTGTTGGGGACTGAATTACAGAAGATCAGATAGTTTATCCTTGGTTCCAAAGTAGAGTACATAGGTATAGAAATGATCTCCAGGATTCCAGGGTGAGGTGATGTGGTGCTATTCATATATACTTTTCATTTACTTTTATTTTTACAACTACTCCGTGGGTTAAATAAAGTTGTCTATATTCCCCACATTATACAAAAGAGAAGCTAGAATGCTTGAGAGGTTATGAGATTCACCCATGGCCACAGTGCTAGTAAAACCAGAGAAGGGATAAAAACCAAGTGTTCTATGTTGATGCCCATGGACATTTCCATCACAGTAAACTGGTTCCCTGTCGTTGCTGCCATTAATGAAAGAATAAAGAACAAATCCCAGAGTAGCAAGGGGACAACTGAAAGAGTTGGAGGTTAACAGAAGAAGGAAGCTAGAACCTTTTGTAAGTGCTTTGCCACAGGAGACATTTATGAAAATAATTTGTTCTAATAATTATTAGAGAAGGTACCAGATGCTTAAAAATTGGGGCAGGGGTAGGGAGCCTTAGAGAACATCTTAGAATTCAGAGGAAAAAGATACAGAAGAATGGCTCCTGAAAATAAAGGTCAGAGATATAGAAGAGAGAGATCCAGAAAACATAAAATATGTATAAAAGTGGGTAACAGAATAGCTGGAGAAATAATGAATAAAATGTTTTCTGGAGGAAATGAAATATTTAAACCTTTAAATTAAAAAGAATTCTTGAGAGCTTATAAAAATTCATAAAGAACCACACCTGGATGCATCCTGGTAAAGATTCTGAAACTGTACTTACCAGTAGAATATTCGTTATTCTTAAATGCCCACGGACTATTTAGAACTCACCACATAATACCAGGCATGTTCCCTTTGGAGGCTTTGTGTGTTCTTTCTGGACTGTTCCTCCACTAGAAAGAGCTTGTTTTCCCCCTTAATGAAGGTTTCTTCTTAAACTTCACCTCTGTGACCAAACTATTAAAATATTACCCATTGCCATTCTCTCTAGCCTTCCCTACTTTACTGTTTTTTTTTTTCCCATAGCTCTCAGTGCTACTAAATGCTGTATTATATATTTTCTTGGCAATTATGTGACTCTTCCCACTAAACTTATATGCAAGAATCTTCTTAGTTTTGTTCATTACTAATTTGTCAAGACATAAAACACTGCACAGGAGGTACTCAAACACTGCAATGAATGCACAAGATCACAATGAAAACCCTAGGAATTTATCAAAGTAGAAATTTCTCAGCCTATTTTTGTGGTCATATCTTAAGCCAAAAAGAAGTTCTACCTTGATAAAATATCTACTGTACAGACTTAAATAACTGTAAAAGTATCTCAGACAAATATAATGTATTTATATTTTGTGGACACAACATAAAAGGCAGAAAAACAAAAAGAAAAAAACATTTAACTGAGATAAAAAATTCTACCTTCAAATACTAAAATCAAAATGAAAAGGCAAATGATAAAATGGAAAAAAAATCTTTAACTCACAAGTGAGAAAACCAATAAAAACTCTTTATTGTTACTGTTTTTAAAATTAAATTTTTAGAAAAAAATCAATAATTTTAGGTAAATGAGCAAAGGCTATGCATGGGCAATTCACTAAATAATAAAGTACCTCAACCTAGCAAATGTTTTTAAACTTCAGTAATGAAGGGACTGCATTAAAGTAATGAGAAAATACCATTTCATAGTTATTAATTTGGTGAAAATTTAAGACTGATGACACTCCACAATAGCAGGACATGAGGAAATGGACATATACAGTGGCTATCCACTGTATAACTTTCTAGTGTAAACTTTAGACAAGGTAATGTTAGCAGAAATTAAACCACTATGTGCTCTGACGATTCCATAGCGGACACTCTATCCAACAGATGTGTGTCTGGTATAAGGTGGAGACACTGTGGACAATGGAACAACTTGGAGAGAACTTAAAACAGCCTACAAAGAGGACTGATTAGATACACTATAGCACATCCATACAATGGAAACATTGTTGCTCTTAAAATGATACATATCTTTGCTGCTAAGATGTTTAAAAAACAACCTTGAGTGAATAAAGCCGGTAATAATAAAACAGTAGAGGGTGGGGCAAATGTAGGTTTCCAGTTGTTCGTGTGAAATATAACAATAAATAATAATACAAGAATAAACTGTGTTTCTCATACTCACAACTGTAAACCTATTTTTGTCTCACCCTGTGTAATGAAACACCATTTTATAGAAAAAAAGTATACATACGAGGTCTGGAAAAAGTCCAACCACTGTTAATATACTGAGAATGGCTTGCACAACATGGATGTAATCTGACAGCCAAGAAGAGTGTACTGGAATGCACATGTATGAACAATGACAACTTCACTGTACTAGTAGATGCTGTTGAATGAGCATGTGTACTGTGTGGCCGTCACATTCAAAATGACTGAGTAGAACAAATCTACATAAAATTTTGCATTAAGCTTGAATATTCCTCCATGGAAATTATTTAGATGATTCAGAAGGCTTTTGGGGACGATGCAATGAATGCAGCACAAATAAAAGTGTGGCATGGATGCTTCAAAGATGGTCAAGAATCTGCTGAGAGTGGCCCACATTCTGGAAGGCCTGCAACAAGCAGAGCACCTGAGAATGTTGAACGTGTATGGGCTGTAATCAACAAAGATGGGCAATTGACAGTGCAAGAGCTAGAAGCTGATCTGGGGACTCAAAAAACTACTGTGTTCAAGATTTTGACATGGGATCTTGGCATGAAATGTGTCATGGCAAAATCTGTTCTGCAACTTCTGCTACCACAGCAGTGGGAACATTGTGCTGCAGTTGCTAATGACTTGATTCAAACCACTACCAATGAACCAGATTTCCTCAAGAAGGTCATAACCAGAGATGAATCGTGGGTCTACAGCTGTGATCTAGAAACAAAGGCCTAGTCATCCCAATGGAAGTTGCCTGGTTCTCCGCACTTGAAGAAGGCATGGCAAAGTTGCAGCAAAATCAAGACCATGTTAACTGTTATTTTTAATTGGGAAGATGTTGTCCATCATAAGTATGTCCCTCCAGGCCAAACTATTAATAAAGAATACTACCTCTATGTTTTTTGTCTGTTGAGATGCCATATGATGAAGATGGCTGGAGCTTCATCATGACAATGCACCTGCTCATGCATCATCACATCTTGTGCAGGTTTTTTGGCGGAACATGAAATCACCCAGGTGACTCACACCCCCTACAGCCCAGATTTAGTGACTTGTGACTTATGGTATTTCCCAAAACTAAAATCACCTTTGAAAGGGAAGAGATTTTAGACTGTTGATGAGATTCAGGAAAATATGATGGGGCAGCTGGTGGCGATTCCAACAAAGGATTTTACAGTGTTTTGAACAGTGGAAGAGACGCTGGGAGAACTGTGTGAGGTCTCAAGGTGCCTGCTGTGAAGGGGACCCAGGCATCATTGTTCTGTGTACAATGCTTCTTGTACCTTGTATCTTTAACAAATGTCTCTGTTTTTCGTAGTACATGAATGGATACCTACTGGACAGACGTGTGTGCCTAAAAGATGGATTGAGCCCTGGCTAGTGTGGTTCAGTGGATTGAATGCCAGCCAGCCTGTGAACCAAAGCGTTGCTGGTTTGATTCCCGGTCAGGGCACATGCCTGGGTTGTGGGCCAGGTCCCCAGTAGGCGGCATGTGAGAGGCAACCACAGATTGGTATTTCTCTCCTTTCTCCCTCCCTCCCCCTCTCTCTAAAACTAAATAAATATTTTTAAAAAATGGACTGAAAACCTTTTAAGCTAAATTTTCATATTTGTCTCTACGTATGTAATTACGGGGGATCTTTGTATTTTTTTCTGTATTTTCAAGGTTTTCCTTAAGCTCATTTTATAATCATAAATAATACAATTAATCCCTTCCTTCTTAATGGGGGGGGCAGTATATTATAAAAGTAAATATGAATGGAGTAATTCATGAGTGACAGTGAGGTAGGTGACTTTGGGAACTTGTATGCTGAAGGAGCTCAATTTTCTCCATAGTTCTAGAGACTTTCAGAGGAATATTCTCAAATAACTCAAAGTTTCTAACTTCCCATAGAGGAGGTGAACTTTCACATGAAAGGCTTTCTGATTCCTTAGTCTCCTCACTCACCTGTACACAGGCCTCTTGTTAAACCTCTCTCCACAGTCCAGCATGTCCTTGCTACAAAGAGAAATCACACCTAATTTGCAAAAGCAACTTCCTACATATACAAAAAGAAATGGGTCTTAGCCAGTGTGGTAGATATTACCAATTTTATTACTAATGTTTCATCACCATTGTCCGGTTTTCCAATTACCCAGTTTTCCTCTCCTGGGCACATAGAAGATAACATTTTTCAGATCCTCGGAGTTAGGCAGGGCCATAATCTGGTTTTGGTCAGTAAAGAATGAGCTGAGGTGACATGTCACTTCAGTCTGAGGCACTGGAAAGACTGCACAGTTCCCTAATCTTTCTATTCTATGATGTGGTGGCATAGGAGGCTGTGTATTTCAGAGTGGTACAGCTATAAGTTGGTAGAGTCTCCTTTGGTCTGGGACCCCGTCTATGCTGGCTCACACTGGACATGAAACATGAGCAAGAAATAAAAAATTATTTTGTAAGTCATTGAGATTTGGGGGTTGTTTGCTAGCAGAGCACAATAGCTTGTCCTAACTAATATACTAACTCAGTTATTCTATGACTATATCAAAATCCAGACTCAGAGCCTTCGTCAATATGAGAAAGAATAATTTTTAAAAAAGAGGAAGCTACAGAAATAACAGAGCAGAGGTGTCCATTTCCAACTCTACACATCTCAAAAGAATTTTTCACAAACCCACAATGTGAAACAAAAGGCCCTAAAAAGGCAGATTAGGAATAATGAGACAAGCTGGTCTTGACCAGCAAAACCACGCTCCTCTAGATCTCTAACATCAAATCTTTGTACAATACAAATCCTTCTGAGCAAAATACGGCCACCTATATAATACCTAGTAAAGCTTGACACTACATCACTGGATTTTTCCCTATCACTAAATTGACAGACATTCTTACTTTTTCAGAGACCATACATAGGTCCTACATCACACAGGATCTGGGTTTGGGGACTGGGGGACTGGGGGAAGTTGCCAGGTCATGAGAACTCTACATTATATAGGTTTCTCCTCCTTAACTGTTCCTGAAAAAGCAATCTTTCTGAGTAAACCCTCTAACCAGAAGCCTTTTCCCCAATATTTAAAATGTGAAAAATATAATGCAGCACATTTAATGCAAAACCCCCAAATTATTTCCTAAAACATAATTAAACACAACAAAACACCGACATATAAGTAATAAACTTTTATATTTGGACAAAAATTTATTTTTAAAAATATATTTTATTGATTATGCTATTACAGTTGTTCTATTTTTTCTCCCCTTTATTCCACCCCCTCGGCATCCCCCCCTCCCACCATGCCCTCCCACCAACATACCCCCCTCCACCTTAGTTCATGTCCATGGGTTGTACACGTAAGTTCAAGTTCTTTGGCTTCTCCCTTTCCTATACTATTCTTAACCTCCTCCTGTCTATTTTGTGCCTAAGATTTATGTTTCTTATTTCCTGTATCTTCTCCCCTGTTCTCCACACTCCCACTCCCCACTGATAACCCTCCATGTGATCTCCCTTTCTGTGATTCTGTTCCTGTTCCAGTTGTTTGCTTTGTTTTTGTTTTCATTTTTTTAGGTTCAGTTGTAGACAGTTGTGAATGTGTTGTCATTTTATTGTTCATAGTTTTGATATTTTTTTTCTTAGATAAGTCCCTTTAACATTTCATGTAATAAGGGCTTGGTGATGATGAACTTCTTTACTTTATCTGGGAAGCCCTTTATCTGCCCTTCCATTCTAAATGATAGCTTTGCTGGATAGAGTATTCTTGGATGTAGGCCCTTGCCTTTCATGACTTTGAATACTTCTTTCCAGCCCCTTCTTGCCTGTAAGGTTTCTTTCGAGAAATCAGCTGATAGTCTTATGGGAACTCCTTTAGGTAACCCTCTCCTTTTCTCTTGCTGCTTTGAAGATTCTCTCCTTATCTTTAATCTTGGGTAATGTGATGATGATGTGCCTTGGTGTGTGCTTCCTTGGGTCCAACTTCTTTGGGACTCTCTGAGCTTCCTGAACTTCCTGGAAGTCTATTTCCTTTACCAGATTGGGGAAGTTCTCCTTCATTATTTTTCCAAATAAGTTTTCAGTTTCTTGCTCTTCCTCTTCTCCTTCTGGCACCCCTACGATTTGGATGTTGGAACGTTTAAAGTTGTCCCTAGGTTCCTCAGCCTCTCCTCATTTTTTTGAATTCTTGTTTCTTCATTCTGTTCTGCTGGAATGTTTATTTCTTCTTCCTGCTCCAAATCATTGGTTTGAGTCTGTTTCCTTCCCTTCACTGTTGGTTCCCTGTATATTTTTCTTTATTTCACTTTGCATAGCCTTTACTTTTTCAGCTATTTTGTGACCACACTCAACCATTTCTGAGAATCCAGAGTACCAGGTTTTGGATTTTGCATCTGATAGGTTGGCTATCTCTTCATTGCTTAATTCTATTTTTGGAGCTTTGATCTTTTCTTTCATTTCAGCCACATTTTTATTTTGTCTCAGAGCACCTATTATGTTGTGAGGGGTGGAGCCTTAGGGATTCACCAGGGCAGGGCAACCCACATTACTGCCTTGTGGTGCTGTGTATGTTGGGGAGGAGTCAGAGAGGGAACAATGCTGCTTGCTTGGCACTTGGCCGGCTTTCAGTCACTCCTCCTACTACCCACAAGCAAATTGGGCCCTTCTGGTGCTGATTCCCCAGGTGGGTGGGTTTGTGTACATTCTAGGACCCTGTGGGTCTCTCAAACAAAATCTCCTGTGAGACTTGCAGTTTCTCCCACCACTGTAAACCCCACAGGCTTTTACTGGTAGAGGTTTTGAGGTTTTCTTTCCCACAATGGAACCCTAGGTTGTGCAGTCTCTCTCACTCCCCAGTTGCTCCTGCTGGTTTATCCGCATGCAATGTAGGACTGCCCGGTCTGCCAGCCACTGGCTTGCCCATCCTGGTCTGCCAGCCACAGCCTTGCTGTGCATCCTCTTTGCCCCAGTTGCCCATCTCTGCCCCTCCTACCAGTCTGGATAAATGTTTCTTCTTTAACTCCTTGGTTGTCGGACTTCCATACAGTTTGATTTTCTGGCAGTTCTGGTTATTTTTCTTTTTTAAATTTGTCATCCTTCTTTTGGTTGTGAGAGGATACAAAGCGTATCTAGCAATGCCTCCATCTTGGCTGGGAGCTGGACAAAAATTTCTTAAAACACCACTTGCCGATCACCAAACATCTGATGGCCAAACAATATTACGGTTATTAACAGCTAGTTGCTTTGTGTGCAATAACGTGGTCTCTCTTAGTATCATGAACATCTGATTATCTATTTTGCTGATATGCCCATCTATATACAGGTCAAAATGTTTACATAACTCTGATATTTTATGAACTGTATTTCTGATGTAACTTGAAACTTTTTCTGTGCCGTATTTTAAAATGCTGTATTGAATTATATGGATGTAAACATTAAAATTTCCGGTATACCCGTCAACCAAAAATCAATACATTTAGAGATATGTACATTCTCAGGCAATGTTCAGTATTCCGAATCATACAACAGCAGGTTAAATAAATGGAAGATTTCTATAAAATAGTAATTCTGAGTACTTACAAATTTAGTAGTAATGTTAATAGTCAGTAATATAGAAATTGTTCAAAATATGACTACTGGGGAAAAAAGATTATGAAACAGCTAAGTCCCAGCCAGTGCCATGGGTCTGATTCCCAGTCAGGGCACGTGCAAGAGACAACCAATCTATGTTTCTCTCTCATGTCGATGATTCTCTCCCTCTCTTTCTCCACCCCCCCGCCCCATTCTCCTCTCTCTAGAATTAAAACAAAAGCAAAAACAGAAAAAGAACTTGTGGACATGGACAACAGTGTGGTAATTGTGGGGGTGGTGGTGGGGGTAGAGGTGGAAGAGGATAAAGGATAAACAGATAAGGGTATAAAGGGTAATGGAAAAAATATAATAAAAAAAAAGATTCCTCTGGTTACCTCTGGACTGTGATCTTCAATTTTCTTAGTTTTACCTAAATGTAGTTTTTTCAATAACCATGCATTAATTTTTAAATGTGTATTTTTAAATTCTGTAAATGTAAGTTATTCCCAAATAGTAGATAAAAAAAATACTTACTTAGAAAAAAACTTCCTTCAACATGAAAACATAGCTCAGGGTATTTTAAAAACAGTTGTATTTTTATACATAGTTTGGGTTGCTTTTGCTTCGTCAGCTCCCAGTAGTTGAAAACTTCTTGATTTGGTTAAGTATATTCATGTGTACTGGAATCCTGCCTGGAAAAAAACTAAAAGTCACTTGGCTATGTCCTCTGTATAAGTGATGCTTTTCTTTCAGCCCTTCTTGCCAGACGGGTTTATTATGTTTCTGCACCTGTCCTATTTGCCCCAATGTTCTCCAAACAGCTATAGAATCATCATATTCCATCCACTGGTCAATACTTTGGATTTCTGATAATTAGAATGGAAACTGCAGGGAACACAGGTCATTCAAGGAAATGAATGCATTCCCACAAAATTCTTATTGGATCAGTTGACACAGATATGATATGATATGTCATAACAACAGCTATTCTGGTCATACAATATCTTTCTATTATGAATTCTCACAGCATACTATCAGGTTAAACTAGTCCTCTTTATCATCCTTTATTTTGGACATTTGCATACAAGTTTAATCGCTCCTATGATATTATTTGCAATTTAAAAATAGTGAGCATAATTTAAAAAAATATTTTGTCTCCTTGAATTCTAGTGGATTTTTCATATTTGCAAATTCTTAATAAATGTGTAATGCCTAACCCCGAGGAACTCATTATAAAAACATAAGAAGTTGATACACAGGAATACTTTTGGGACTATTTCAAAATTAAAATATAGAAACATAAGTACACTTAAAAAGAAAAAGATTTATTTATTTATTTCTAGAGAAAGGGGAAGGGAAGGAGAAAGAGGGAGAGAAACATCAATGTGTGGTTGCCTCTTGTGTGCCCCCTAAGGGGGACCTGGCCTGCAACCTAGGCATGTGCCCTGACTGGGAATCGAACCAGTGACCCTTTGATTCACAGGCTGGAACTCAATCTACTGAGCCACACCAGCCAGGGCCATAAGTACTCCTTAGTTGGCAGTAAAATGAATACATTAAGGTGGGTCTCAATGAAATACTACACAGTGATTTTATAGTATTTATAGTATAGTATAGTATAGTATAGTATAGTATAGTATAGTATAGTGTATATAGTACGCTAATCAGGTAGCTCAGTTGGCTAGAGTGTCATCCTGAAATGCCAAGGTTGTGGGTTCAATCTCCAATTAGGGCACATACAAGAAGCAACCAATGAAGGCATAAGTGGAACAACAAATCACTGTTTCTCTCACTTGTCTTTCCTCTCTCTCTCGAAAATCAATAAATAAAATATTTTTAAAAGTATTAAAAAAATGTAACAGTACCATAGCCATTAATAACAGTACCATTATTATGTGAGGTAGGCAGGTTACAGAATTTATAAAGTGATACCAGAGTGACGTCAGCAGCATGGCTGCATCAGAGGGCCTCCAGCTCTTTGTCCTTGAAGTTACAAGTTGGACAACTATAATTCAACAAGGAATTCCCTATTCAATACACAAACATGTCTGAGAGATCCTTTCATTAAAACAGCTTAAGGTGGGCATATTTGAGAGAAAAGGGGAGGACGGGTGGGGGTGCCACAGATCCTCAGAATGGAGCTCATTGTGTCTCCAGAAAGCTCAGGAGCAGGGGAAGAGCTGGGTTACAGGGTATGCACTCTGCAGCCCTAAGGAGCAGGGGGTAAAATCAACATTCCTGCCTGAGTAGTTAGCACGTACTGCAGCTGAACCCAATGACAGTGGCAGAGAGGAACATAAAGGTGTGGCAGCTGTGGTCTAGCAGCTGCCATTACCAGGCAGAAAACAAAGCCCTGGACACAGAGCTGCCTACCCTCCCTTCCCAGGGAAGTGGCCCTAGCAGACACTGTAGCTGCCAAGTGTTAGGTTGCAACATATACTCTCTAGGCAGCCCTGAGGACTAGAGAAGCAGAAACATTTCTCTCCAAGTGGCAGGCACATGCTGTAGCTAGACTGAGGTGGAGACACAGAGGTGTGTCAACTGAGGTCTGGTAGTCATCATTAGTGGGAGGAGAACAAGGTAAAAAATGCAGGAACAGGCTCAACTTGTCTCCAACCGTTGCACTGAGCCCAGTGGAGGCACCTGGGACACCTCAGGCAGTACAGCACAGCTGGAAGCATCTCGTTGCAGGAGGCAGCACTAGGATCTCAGGGCCCCACTGCGCTTCCCACCAGCACAGAGCTCTGAGACTGAGGCAACCTGTTGACAGTGGGAAGGTCGATCTCTCCAGGGTGTACAGGGCATTTTCCACAGGTGAGGTAATGCCATCCTACAGAGATTCCAGAAGCCCCAGCAACGCAAGTTAAGAGAAAAAGAGAAACTTGTGCCACTTACTGGAAAACAAAAGGAAGACTTTTACTTACTAACCTCCTAAAATAGTGAGGCACTGAATACATGTTAAAAAAGATTTCATTTCCATAAAAGCAGAAATATAATCCATCAAATACCATTAATAATCAAGGTAACAAGATAGCTGAGAAACAAAATAAAGAACCTCCAGAAAATAAGCTTTAAGACATGGAAACATGATTGAAATGACAGAGAACTCAAGACTGCAGTTCTGAAAAAACTCAACGAGATACAAGAAAGCTCAGAAAGGTAGTTTAATGAACTCAGAAATAAAATCAATGAACAAAAGGAGTGCTTTACCAAAGAAATTAAAACTATAAAAATAAATCAAACAAATTCTGGAGCTGAAGAACTCAATGATAAAAGAGATGAAGACTGAACTGGTGAGCTTAGGAAAAAGAGCAGACCAGACAGAGAAAAGAATTACTGATACTGCCCTGGCCAATGTGGCTCATTTGGTTGTCCCTGTACACCAAAGGGTCGCTTGCTCGATTCCCGTTCAGGGCACATACCTAGATTGCAGATTCCATCCTTGGTCAGGTTGCCTGCGGAAGGCAACTGATCAATGTTTTTATCTCTCTCTCTCTTCCCCTCTTTCTAAAAATTGATTAACATGTTCTCGAAAGAGAATAAAATAAACTTCAAAAAAAAAAAAAGAACTAGTGATACTGAAGATAGGAATCTAGAAATGACTCAGATGAAGTGAAAGATTTGAGAGTAAAAAAAGAAAAAAAAGAAAAACTCTAGGAGAAATATCTGACTCCATCAGAAAGAGCAGTATAAGAATAATGGGTAAAAGAGAAAAAGATGAGAGGGAGGAGGGAACTGAGAGCCTATTGAAACAAATAACCAATGAGAAACTTCCCAAACCTATGGAAAGAACTGATCCTTCAACTCAAGAGGCTAACACAACACCTAATTATTGCAATCCAAAAAGGCTTTCTCCGAGGCACATCGTATTAAAACTGTCAAAAATTAATGACAGAGAATTCTCAAGGTATCTAGGGAAA
Organism: Mormoops blainvillei; assembly: GCA_004026545.1. Taxonomy (NCBI): domain Eukaryota; kingdom Metazoa; phylum Chordata; class Mammalia; order Chiroptera; family Mormoopidae; genus Mormoops; species Mormoops blainvillei. The sequence continues at coordinate 411,406 of PVJD01000331.1, forward strand.
AGAAGATGGTAACCTAAAAAGGAAACCCCATTAGATTATCACAGGGTTTTTCAGCAGAAGCCCTACAAAAACTACAAAAAGTAGATTTAAATATTCAAATGACTGAAAGAGAGGAATCACCAGCCAAGAATAATTTATCCAGCAAAGTTAACCTTTAGATATGAAAGAGAAATGAAGGCTTTTCAAGACATACAGAATCTGAGGCAATTCACAAGACCTGAATTACAGGAAACACTGAAGGATGTTTTTCTACTTGAGACAAAAAAAAAAAAGAATACATAACTATGAATAAGATGACCAGCAGACAGACAGAAGCAGACAATTTTAACTCGTGTTTAGAATAAGATATTAAACAATAAATACTACATGAAGGTTAAAGCACGTAAAAACATTTAAAAAACAACAATATCTACTGCAAGTTGGAAATGAACTCACAGCATAAAAAGGGATAATTTGTGAAAATAAAAACATAAAAGAGGAGGGGGTAAAGGTCTGAATTTGCTCAAGGCAATGGATAAGATACAATCAGAAGAAAAAGAACTACTATCTACCTGAAACTACACTTTCTTTCACATAAACCTAATGGTAACCACACACACACACACACACACACACACACACACACACACACAAATCTAGAACTGAGGCACATAACAAAAAAAGAAAAAAAGGAAACAAAGGGAAAAAAATCACAGAATACCACCAAATTAAAATCACAGACAGAAACACAAGAGAAAAGAGATAATGGAAACACAAAACTACCAGAAAACAAAAGACAGAACAGCTAAGAAATCCTTATATATCTATAATCATTTTAAATGTAAATGGACTGAACTCACCAACAGAAAGACACAAAGTAGGGGGACTGATAGAAAACCACCACCAACAACAAAACAGCAACAAAAATTATATGCTCCCTTCAGGAGATACATCGTAGCTGCAAAGACAAATGCATAATCAAAGGGGTGAAAAATGATACTCCAAGCAAATGGCATACAGAAAAAAGCCAGTGTAGCCACACTTATATCAGACAAAATAGATTTCAAGATAAAAAAGGTAACAAGAGACAAAGATGGATATTTTATACTGATAAAGGAGAGAATACATCAAAAAGACATGTTATTAATATATATGCACCCAACCTGGCAGCACCAAAATATATAAAGCAATTACACTAGCAGAACTAAAGGGATAAAAAGACAAAAACACAACCATATAGGGTACCTAAATATACCATTGACAGCTATGGATACATCATCCAAACAAAATCAGTAAGGAAATATCTGCCTTAAATAACACATTAAACCAAATGGACATAATTGATATTTACAGAGTTTTTCATCCCAGAACACCAGATTATACATTCTTCTCTAAGGCACCTGGAATATTCTCAAGGACAGACCATATGTTGGGAACCAAAGCCAGCTTTAACAAATTTAAGAAGATTGAAAACATACCAAGCGTATTCTTCAGCCACAATGCTTTGAAATTGAAAACTGACTGAAAAAAGAAAGCAGGAAAAATCACAAATATGTGGAGGTCAAACAACATGCTACTAAACAATGACAGGGTCAAAGAAGAAATTTTTTAAAAGATCAAAAGATACACAGAGACAAATGTGAATGACAGTATGACACGTCACAATTTTTAGGATACAGCAAAAGTGGCAATAGTTTATAGCTTACAGGCCTACCTTAAGAAGCAAGAAAAATCTCAAATAACCCAACATTTCACTTTTAAGAAGTAAAAAAAGAAGCCTAAGGTCAGTAAAAGGAAGGAAATAATAAAAATTAGAAGAGAAAGAAAAACACTGATGTGAGAGAGAAACATTGATTGGTTGCCTCCTGTATGTGCCCCAATAGGGATTGAACCTGCAGCCTAGGTATATGCCCTGACAGGGATTGAATGCACAATGTTTTGGTGTATTGGATGATGCTCCAACCAATTGACCCACCAGGTCAGGGCCAAAGACTTCGTTTTTTAAAAAGATTGATAAAATTAATCAATCTTAGTGAGTGTGGCTAGACTCATTAAGAAGAGAAAAGACTCAAACAAAATCAAAGGAGAAAGAGAAGTTACAACAGACACCACAGAAATACACAGAAATAATAATATTATATTATATGTAATAATGCTATGAAAGACTTAACGTATTTTGCCGCATATAACATGCACTTTTCTGCCCAGACTTTGGAGGGAAAAGTAAGGAAGCACATTATACATGCAGAGTACTAATTCTGTATCTATATAAATGTTTTAAATTCTTTTATTTATGCTTATGCATTAAAAGTGTAACTCTAGAAAGCAATAACGATGTCCACATGCAAAGTAATACTCTAAATATAATAATTGGTTTTGTTTCTCAATATAAATAAATAAATAACAATTAAAAAATTAAAATGAAAGATTTTTTTCCTGAAAGTTTGGGCCAAAAACATGGGTGCACGGTATACACAGGAGTGCATTACACATGGTAAAATATGGTATATACGATCAAATTCAACAACCTACCAGAAATGGACAAATGCTTAGGAGTATATAAGCTTCTTAGACTAAATCATGAAGAACTGGAAAATCTAAACAGACCAATCAACAGTAAGGATATTGAAACAATCATCGAAAACCTTTCCAAAGTAAAAGTCCAGGACCAGATGGCTTCACTTGTGAATTCTACCAAACATTCAAAGAATATTTAACACCAATCCTTCTTAAACTGTACCAAAATAGCTGAAGATGCAATGCTGTCTCATTCATTTTATGAGGTCAACATTACCCAGACATCAAAACCTGGCAAGGATAACGCAACAACGCATAAATTACAGGCCAGAGTCTCTGATGAATATAGATGCAAAAATCCTAAACAAGACTAGCAAATCAAATACAACATCATTAAAAAGATAATACATTATGATCAAGTGGGTTTCATTCCAGGGGGGCAAGGATGGTTCAACATATGCAAATCGATCAATGTGATACAACACATTAACGAAATAAAGGATAAAAATCATATGATCATATCAATAGATGCAGAAAAGCATCTGACAAGATACAATACCCGTTTATGACTAAAATGCTCAATAAAATAGGTATGGAAGGAAAGTACCTCAACATAATAAAGGCCATATATGACAAACCCTCAGCTAATATCATACTCAATGGTGAAAAACTGAAAGCATTTCCTCTAAGATGCCTTGCCTTGTCAGAAACAAGACGAGGATGCCCACTCTCACCACTGATATTCAGCATAGTATTTGAAGTCTTAGCCAGAGCAATCAGGCAAGAGAGAAAAAAAAAAAGAGGCATACAAAAACTGGAAATGAAGAAGTAAAAATGTCACTTTTTGCAGATGACATCATTCTTTATGTAGAAAACCCTAAAGACTACCAAAAAACTGCTAGAAACAATACAGAAATACAGTAGAGTTGCAAATGTGCAAAAATCCAATGAAATTTTAGGGAAAAAATAAACTATAAGGCATTATTAAAAGAAATTAAAGGTGACACAAAGAAATGGAAATATAAGTTCATGGATTACATAATTAAAATGGCCATATTACCCAAAGCAATATACAGATTTAATGAAATCACATCAAAATCCCAATGGCATTTTTTAAAGAGCTACAACAACAAAAAAATCAAATTTGTATAGAACCACAAGAGACCTCAAATAACCAAAGCAATCCTGAGGAAAAAGAATAAAGTCAAAGATATCACACTCCCTGACCTCAAATTATACTACAAAACTACAATAATCAAAACAGCATGGTATTGGCAGAAAAACAGACACACTGACTAATGAAATAGAACTGAGAGCCCAGAAATAAACTCACATGTATATGGGCAAACAATTTTCAACAAGGGAACCAAAAACACTGCATTGGCCAAAAAGTCCATTCAGTTTTTTCCATAAAATAAAGACACATTTTTCATTTTCACCAATAATTTTACTGATTTGGATATTTTGAGTATGTTCGCTATCTCCCTCTATTGGTTTCTAGTGGGTAGAAGCCAGGGTACTGCTAAACATCTTCCAATGCATAAGACAGCCTCACAGCAAAGAATTATTTGGTCAAAATGTCAATAGTACCAAGAAACTTTGCAAACCACTTTTGACATGTTTGATCAGTCACAGCACCTTCTCCATACATTGCACAAATCATTTTTTAGTTTCAGCTGCATTTATACCTTTCTTGAAAAAATAAATAATAATATGCTGCAAATGTGTGTTTCCTTCCATCTTCAATATTAAAATGGCTGCACAAAAATTCACCGACTTTGATAATTTTTTTAAACGCACACTGATATGACAACTGTCTCAATACAATCTAACAAAATTGTTTTGACTGAAGTTAAAGACAACTAAGCACTACTAGTGCCAATGCACATAAAAAACTAAACGAATTCTTTGGTCATCCCAATACTATGAAACTGTTAGAAGAAAGCAGAGAAATATCTCTGTAACATTGTATTTAGCAATGATTTCTTGGATATGACAACAAAAGCACATCAAAATTAAAAACTTTTGTCCTTCAAAAGACACTATCAACGAAGCGTTAAGGCAGTCCATGGAATGGGAAGATATATTTATAAGTCATATATCTGGTAAGGAATTGATATTCAGAATATAGAAAGAACTGACAACTCAACAACAAATACAGCCTGATTAAAAAATAGGCAAAGGATATTTCTCCAAAGATATACAAATGACCAATAGGCATGAGAAAGGATTCCTAATATATGCAAATCAAAACCACAATGAGATACCACTTCACACTCAGTAGGATGGCTATTATTTAAAAAACAAACAAACACAAAACAGAATATAAGTGTTGGTAAGGATGTGAAGAAATTGAAACCCTTGTGCATTACTGGTGGGAATATAAAATGGTGCAGCAGCTGTGAAAAACGGTATGATTCCTCAAAAAATTAAACACAGAAATACCATGTGATCCAGCAATTCTGCTTCCAGGTATATACCCAAAAGATACGAAAGCAGGGACTTGAACGGGCATCTGTAAACTCATGTTCTCAGATGTATTATTCACAAGAGCCGAAAGATGGAAGCAACCCAAGTGTTCATTGACAGATGAATGGATAAACAAAATGTGGTATATATGTACAATGGAGTATTACTCAGACTTAAAAAGGAAGGAGATTCTGACACATGCTACAACATGGATGAATCTTGAAGGTATTATGCTAAGTCAAATAAGCCAGTCACAAAAGACAAATACTGTATGATTCCACTTACATGAAGTCTCTAGCATAGTCTAATCAATAGAGATAAAGAGCAGAATGGTGGTTTCCAGGGGCTGTAGGGAGGGGGCAATAGGGAGTTATCATTTAATGGGTATAGAATTTGTTTTGGGAGATGGAAGAAGTTACGGAGATGGACGGTGGTGATGGTCGTGCAACAATGTGAATGTTCTTAATGCCACTCAACTACTTAAAAAGTTAAAATGGTAAATTTTGTGTTATGAATATTTATTTATAAAAACCCCTAACAAACTGATGAGATTGGTTACCTACAACGTGTGACTGGGTACAGTGTGGAAAAAATGGGGGAATGGGACTGGGAGAGAAGAAATGATGAGGAGTGTTTGAATAGATGTTTTTGTCTAATTTTGACTTTTAGAAACATGTTAATGTTTCACATACTCAAAACACTAAAGACAAAAAGAAATGTATGAGGTATGACGTACGGTTAGCAATTCTTAAACTTTCTACTTAGGAATGAGCAAATAAATGTATCATGGTTAATTAGAGTCAAGTTTTTCAACGTCAGGGAAAGGAGTTACAAAAAAGCAAATGGAGGCGGCAAAAATAAGCCCTGAGGTGTTGAAGCAAAATTGAAGACATATGAAATCATGGATTATCTGTATAGGTATACATGCAGACAGATACAGATGTGTGTGTGTGTGTGTGTGTATGTAGATATACCCATATTTCATACTTGAGTGGGTCAAGAAGCAATGATATCCCAGTAGCAATGAGTGCATCTAATCTTGATTTTTAAATATAATTTTCTAATAAAAAGAGCCAGTGCTCCCTGGGAAATTTGCTGATTCAAGACTGGGGCTGGTAAAGTACAGTATCAGCTTGGAACATTTTGTGGTGCATGAAAATAAGAAAGTACTAAAAAAAAAGTAATAAAGAGAACACATTGAAAGGACATAGGAGCCAACTGGAAGGGGCTCCCAATGGCCAAATTTGGGACAATCTGAGCAACAAATAGTGAGATTAATGGATTATAACCTATAGTATAACAAGAACAAATGCAGTCTATACTTACATAATTTAGTAAATAAGTAAATGAGGGAGAAGGAAAATCTGTAACAAAAGGATTCTATTTAATAAATAAAGAAGAAATGATGAAAACAAACAAAAAAGACACCATTAGGCAAATAGTTGGTAATAACATTTTCAGGCAAGAATTATCAATGGATTAAGATTAGTAGGTGAAATTAGAATGAGAAACAGGATTTTTATATAAAGTATTTCTCCATAAAACACATCAATCATAATGGGAAAAATAGTGGAGACACCACAGTAATCAGTTGACTAAAGTTAACACACTAATAAGAAACAAATGACTTCATGGATCTCCTGATATGATGCACTGAAAACATCATTTTTGGGGTATTCTTGCCTCAAGTGCATAACCTGAATTTAATCATGAGGAAGCATCAGGCAATCTCAATTTGAGGAACATTTTACATTGCAAAATTTATAATAAATGGCCAGCTCTATTCAAGTGTCAAGTTCATGAAAGACAAAGAGAGACAGGAACTGTGTCAGATCAAGAAGATTAAGGAGACTTACCAACTGCAACATATGATGGTGGATTGGATCCTTGTCCGGAAAAAGGACATTAAGAGACATTAATAAAAATTTGAGTAAGGTTTGTAGATTAGTTATCAATAGCATATTGATATTAATTTCCTGGTTTTGATCATGTATTGTGATTATGTAAGATGTAACATATGGAGAAGATGGGTGAAGAGGATATGGGAATTCTATTTTTTGCAACAACTTTAAGTCTAAAACTAACTTAAAATGAAAAGTTAAAAAATTTAAAAAAATGAACATTGGGTGTGCAGGGGCCTTTCAGTTCACCTCCAGGGCATCCAGTAATTTACTTCAAAGGCACCTACTGGACACCAGGTCATGTTGGCAGGGGGAGGATAATGGTGTTAGTCAAGAAGTTTCAGGGGAAGGAAAGAAAAGCACATCTTGGAAAGCAAGAAAGGTTTCAGGGAAGTTAGAAGAAAACCTGATATATCTTGAACTTGGGTTTTGGGTGTTCAATAGAAATTCTTTCCTTCTCTGAACATCTCTCTTGGAGAAGAATCAAGAAACAGGAATAATGAAGCACCAAGACATCTTTGAAGGGTCATCACCCTCCTTCCCTCACAGGAGAGAGAGGTCAGGGAAGACCTGCCACCCTGCTCAATCGCAGTGTTACAGCTGAAGGCTGACGTTCTCACTGTCTAGGGCCACAATCTCTCCCTAATTTCACAGGTTCCGCAGTGCTTAAAGTACTGGAGTAACAGACTCTTCACACCCACACACTTGGTGCTGCGCAAATGGCTACTGTCACACAAACACAACCGCACATCCACTCTTGAGATACACAGGACACAATCACACGAATCATACATATCTCCACACCTTTATACACAGTCATAATCTCACACCTACTAAAAAGACAGTCACAAAACCTCATCACCGTGACACACAACATCTCTCTCATCTAGTCAGACACTCCCTACACTAACACTCAGAAATGCTTCCCAGGCACATCACATACCTACTTAGGGGAAAAACACAATTACTGGCTCTGGCCAGCTCAATATTAATCAGTCACAATTCAACATTCACTCTGGAGACACGTGGTCACACTTACACAGGCAAAGATATACCACACCCGCACAACACAAGGGATACAACTGGGATGTACACGCAGTGTCACTATACAGTCACAGACACGACAACTGCACATGGTACCACACACGGTCAAAACATCACGCAATCACACATTCACCTTGGAAACCTGCAATCGTAACCCACATACCCACACCCATCACACAGTACAACTATACTCACACCTCGAAGGACAAAGCGTGTGGCCACACGTACACAACAGGGACACAAGTAGTATTACCCCCAAAGTCACAAGGCCCCCCCGTTCCACTCCAACACAGTATCACACGTGGTTACAAAAATACCACCAGACACACACACTGGAGACAGATCACAACCGCACACTCACAGGCACCCAATCACAGCCACAAAGACTCATTCAAAATCTGGCATCTTCAGCCCGCTACCGCCAGCGCGCAAAGACCCGAAGCTCTGGACCCGCCCCATTCCCGCCTGAGATTCCCAGACCCCTCACCTTCTGCCTCCCCTTAGTCGCGTCCGGGTCCCTGCGGAGCTAACGATCTCGCCACCACTTTGAGAGACGTAACGTCGGGCTGCTGTGAACTCTGGGAAACGTAGTTCAGATGCTCACCAGCCAGGTAAGATGGCGTCCTCCTACCTCAGCATTTGAGCTTGGTTCTTTTGACACCGCTCTCGGAAGACTTCAAAGAGGGAATCTCCGCTCCAAACCTTTCACCAGACTTGAGCTGACCTTCCTCCAAGGCAAGACTACTCATCCCGAGAGCACCGTAATCACAGGAAGAGGCAGCCAAGTTCGCGTTCGAGAGACAGAGTGTCGGCCAGCAAAGCCTTAAGGGAAATGTAGTCCAAGGCCGGAAAAACGACATTGCTGTTGATAGAAGGTAATCAGATACCGCCCTGGGCTAGGCCAGGGTGACCGTGCGTGCTGAGCCGCGGAGACTTGTGGGATTGCTCAGTAGCCCTCCGAATGCGCAGGCGCGGAACAGCGAGTGGACATTTTGGTCTTTGTCCGCTGGTCAGTCGGTCCCTAGGTCCACGTGGCGCGAAAGTAGGAGGTGGGATGTGGGCGCCTTGGTCCGGTTGTGTTCGGGAGGTAGAAGGGGAGAATTTCAGATCTTTTGGATGTGGCGCGGGGGAGGGGGCGGGGGTTTAAGAGCTTCTGGCCTACGCGTGGGGTGGGGTTGGGGGCCTCTAAGGAGGGTTCGGGCATGTGTGACTCTCAGTTTTACCGGATGTTTGATGTTATTGAGTAAGAAACTGGGTGCAGGATTGTGTATGGCTGCGTTTGAGAGGGAGCTATAGGACTCCGGCATTGAGGTAATAGCATTCGAGCCGCACTTCCCTTGTCGAAAGTGCTGATAATGGTGCTTTTTTCCTGGAGTATTAATTTTACGTGAAGATTTGAAGGCGGTGGGGGGGGGGAGCTAAGCTGTAAATAATTTTAAAATGGATTTTTATATAAAAGTGCATTTCTTTTTATTTGGGGTAGAATGCAGATCACCATGATTTTTTTTAAACGACCAAGAATGTTTCAAAGGAATTTTTTTGCTTGAGAGAACCTGCTTCGGACGGTTTCAGATCCCTGATCTTTTGGTGTATTTAAATAGGGCTGCTGTTAAGTCCTAGACGTAATATCAGCGTTACACTTTGAGAAGCAGTGTCATACAGTGCAGAAAGCCCAGGATTAGGGCGTCAAGCATTACTTTCGTTCTTTGAAGAAAACAGTTCTGTTGGCAGTCTTCATTCAAGAGTCTGGACTACGTTCTGGATGTCCTAACTCCTAAATGAATGGAGGTATTCTCAGGTTGTGTGGATTTCGTGAAGTAATGAAGAAAATTATTTCTTTCTGCGAAGACGCTTTTTGTAAGGAATCCACCCACCGTTATCCTTCACATAATTTTTAATAGTAAGAGTTAAAGCTCTTGGGTTCCAAATTTAAATAGACAAACAGCAGTTAGAAGACATAATAGAAGAAAACCACTATTCACAAGAGCAATAGAAAATAAATATTGAGTAATAAACTTAATAGATAAAACTAGTAGAAAGGAATTTTAAAGTATTAAGAGTTGTAATATAAGATGTGAACAAATAGATATACCATGTTTTTCTATATGGGAAGATGTAAAGAAGTGTATGCAAACTTAAGTAAATTTATTAATTTAATGTGATCCTAATAAAAGTATCTACGGTTCTTCTCCCTTTGGAACAAGATAGACTGATTATGCACTTCCGATGGAAAAATAGACAAGCTAGAATAGCCAGAAAAACTGGAAAGGGAAAGCAGTTGTGTGTGCGTGGAAGTGGCAGCCCACCGGTAACATTTGAAAATATAAATCCTTGGAAATTAAAATAGCATTAGCATGAAGCTGGCCTAGAAATAGGAATTCGGCAATATCTATAATAACTGCAAAATTTTTGGGGGTGCGTAGCTAGCTATTTCATATCTGGAAATTAATCCTGCAAGTGTACCTGTATCTGCATGGAATGATACAGGTATGAGGTTGCTCATTGCATTTGTGTTTGGCATAAGAAAAGATTAGAAACAATTTTTGCCAATCATTCAGAGACTGGTTGGATAAAATTATGGTACAGCTATATAACAGAAAAATATGCAGCTGTACAAAAGAATGAAAAGGAAGCTTTCTATATATTGACATTTAAAATAACTCCATAAATTTAAGTGAAAAAAGCAAGATGCAGAATGTATGGTATACTTCATTTGGAGTAAGAAAGGGGAGAAATAAGAAAAGTGGCTATTTTTGTTAAGGGTAGTAGTACTAGGATAGCTAGGGCAAAGGCAAATACCTTTTTATGTTTGCTTTTTAACTATATGAATTTAGTATATATTCAAAAGTTACTGTTTGTTATGTCTTTTTTTAAAAGGAAATAGGCCATGGAGCCAGACTGCCTCTGTTAACTCCTTTGCCACTTTGTACCTCACTGACCTTAAACACTTAAACCTTGTGCCTCAGTTTCTTATCTAGTAATATAGACAAAATAATAATATTTGATTACAGGGTGGTTGTGCAGATCATGGAGTTCTAAATCCGGTAGAATAGTGCCTGGTATGTAGCAAGTACTGGATAAATGTTAGTACTGTTATTACTATGTGCAAAATAATACTTCCTCAGAAATAGTACAGCCATTCGTACTGTTTCTGGTAGAGATTTCTGAAAGATGCTCTTTTCTCATTTCCATTTTTAAACAGTTGGTTGGGGGGCATTTCTTTTTTAACTGGAATGAGGAAGTTGGCTTTCTTAGTTACATCTTAGAAACTCATCACCACTGCCTTCATGAAGTTCTTTGATTTCTATGATGGTTCTTTTCTCATGGTTCTAATTCAGAACCTCTGATGGTATTTTTTAAAAATCCCAGTTGTGACTTTTTGGAGGTGATCTCCAAATTGCTTAATATCAGGAGAGAGATACTGTATGACTTGGCCACTGTTAATGATTGTATTTTTCCTTTTATGACAAAAGTGTAATATGTATGGTTCTACTTTGGTACCATACAAATGTCCATTCCCCACCAATCATTCAATGGATCATTTTAAACACCAGTAAATAATTCTTGGCTAATTGATAATTTCTTCGGGGGTTGCAAAGTGACAATTTTCTGTTTTTTTCATTCCTTTGACATTTATTTGCCAACACATTGTTTCAAAAATTTCCTGCCTTTTTCTTCTTTAAGCTTCATTTTAAAGTTGTGTTCTGATCACTGCAGCTAGTGTTGTTTGCGACACTCATCACAGTTTTAACTCAGGGACAGTCTTTCAAGCTGACTTGTTTCATTTTGACATGCCACCATTTAACTTTGAGGACTTTCTTACACTGTAGGCCCACCTTGTCCTTTCCCTCCCAGACAAGGAAATGACCATGTCTCCAGGGAGCTCTGGTTTCTTTTACTGGAGAATGGTGTTAAGGGAGCCAGACCTGGGTACTGGATGTTTTCATTGCTGCAGGGGTAACATTGTTTCAAGGCCATTTAAGTGACAGAGCTAGAAAACTGATTTTTAAAAACCATGAGTTCATGTTAGTATTTCTAATTCATTATAAATAGTGCGGTATTTTTACCTAATAATTAGCTCCTAGCTGTATTTTATAGTAAAAACTCTGAAACAAGTTAACATAAGTACTTCTTTTCTTAGCTTTGTCCTGCAGCATTAAAAAAAAAAAGTTTCAAAATAACACTGATATTAATACTAAACATAAACACTATTTACATGAGAAATTTCTTTGTATCTATTTTTGTGGTTACAAAGCATACCACTCAAGATGTGTAGTCAAGTTCTTTGTTCCGATAAATCCTTTCTTTGCGGAATTATGTTAAGTTAATAACTGGGTTCATTGGTTTCCATTTGTTTTCAAATTCAAGGACTGCTTTTTAAAAAATGAATTCGATTATTTAGAAAAGTAAGTAATGCATTTCTGATTTACCAAAATATATTTCAGAGATATCTTGTCTCATTCTGCTCCAGTCCCCTATCACATTCCTCAAGTATGTTTTCTTGTTTTATTTCTTGTTTATCAAGTGGATTTTTTGTTCATTGGGCCACTATTGTATATTTCTTTTTCTCACCTATCCCCCACCCTCCTTACATTAAAGGCAGCATACTATATACATCTCATACTCACTTTTTTCATTTAACAATATGTCCTGGAGATCTCCTTTCTTAATCATCACCTTTTTTTTTTTCCTTCCTTACTGCTAAATAAATGTTACTGTGTGCATGTACCATAGTTCATTCTGTTGTTGGTCATTTGGGTTATTTCCAATCTTTTGCTCTTAGTAACTGCATTGATGTATAATTTCTTTTTTATCTGTGTCATTTTGTACTTAATGCAGGAGTATTTCTAAAGTGGATTGGTACCAGTGGAGTTGCCCATGTTAAGTATTTAATACTCCCATTAGCAATTAGCAAAGTACAAGGGCACCTCTTCTCCCACAACCTTACCATCAGAATATAGTATTACATAGTTGAATTTGGGGATGGAGAGCAAAGGCATAAATGAAAATTGGTATCTCATTCTAGTTTAATTTATATTCCTTATTATGAGTGAGGTTGATTATCTTCCATATGTTTAAGGGTGACATGTGTTTATCTGAGAACTGTTTGTTCATATCCTGTTTCTCATTTTTTTCTGGGGGTACTTTTTTCTTCTACGACCTGTTATATTACACTAGAAAGTTTAGCTGTATGTGAAATGAGTTGCAGTTTTTTTTAAGTTATTAATTTGTATTTTGATATTGTTCATGGTGGTCATTCTCATAACAGTGCAGAATCTGGAGGTTTTTATTTTTATGTAGTTAGATGTCATTTTTTTCATTCATGGTCATAGAATGCCTTTCTCACTCCAAATGCAGTTGTACTTTCAAATCCTTACAAGGCTATAATTTTTACAGGGTTTCATTTTCATATTTATATTTTTAATTCAATTAGAGCTTATCCTGGTATATAGTATTAGGTGTGTATACAGATATACCTTTTTCCAGTTGGCTACCCATTTCTTCCAATACCATTTATTTAAGATTATAATTATTTTAAGATTACATTTTGGTCATATACTAAATACTCATATGTCTTTAGTTTATTTCTGAACTTCATATTCTTCTCTATCTTCCAGTCTATATTTGTGTACCAAAAATTATGTCTTAAAAAAAAAAATCCTCACCTGAGGATATGTTTATTGATTTTAGAGAGAGAGGCAGGGAGAGAGACAGAGAGAGAGAGAGAGACATCGATCAGTTGCCTCTTGTACATGCCCCAAACCTGCAACCTAGGTGTGTACCCTGACCTTGAATTGAACCCTTAGCCTTTGGTGCACAGGATGACGCTCCAGTTAACTGAGAGACCTGGCCAGGGCCCAATATTTACATCTTTATTATTGAGGCTTTATACTTTTGTTTTATTATCTGCTAAAACTAGTCTCTTTCTGCCTGTTCTTTGCAGAGTTCCCTAGCTATTCTTTCTTGTTTGTTTTTCTATTTAAACTTTAGAATCAGCTTGTCATTCTAGGGGGAAAAAAACCTTGTTTTTATTGGTGTTTCATTAAACTTATAAAATAACAGTGGAAAGGAACATTAGATCTTTGTTATGTTAAATACTCATTCATGTACTTAATATGTACAGTTTTCTTTTCAGTCCTCTGTAGTGTTTTAAAATTTTATTTAATAGGTTTTAGAAACTTTTTACTAAATTTGTTTCTAGGTACTTTATCTTTTATATTGCTGTTATCAGTGGAGTCTTATATAGGAAGCTTGTTGATATCTATAAATTAGTTTTATTTTCTGCTTAATTTACTGAACTGTTGTTTATATTAAATAATAGTTGAGGCCGTGGGCATCCTATCTTAATTCAGAATTTAAAATAAATGCCTTTAATGTTTTTGCATTAAATAAGATTATGGCTTTTGTGGTTCATGATAATCTATAGATGCCTGGGTCTCTGGGGATGTGAGTAGAAACAAAAAGCTTGAGGTTGAGGCTACTGCTGTGTCAGAGATACAACAACCAGGAAAGATCATGTTAATCAAAGGAACAAAAATCCCTCCAAACTGTGATACTGCAGTCTTAAAGAAAATCAAACAAACAAAAAAAAAGATGCCCAGTAAGATGTCCATTCCTATTCTGTTTTCTTTCCTTTCCCTTCCCTTTTTTTAAATGCAGTTCCTCCGTTTGTCTTTTGTGTTCTTTTTATAGCTTTGCTTGTTTCTTAAAGTTTTTGTCTTTTTAAAAGCTCATTATATTAGGTTGTGTTTCATATTTTTTTTTTACCTGCTTTGTGTCAGTTATTTTTCAGATGAGTTTATTTAATTGTTGGAAAATTATGCTATTCATTTTCACTGTTTATTATAGTGTCCTTTTATGGACACAGACAAATTATTTTGTCTTACTCATGTTTGTATCAGATAGATTTTCCTAGATGAGTAAACGGAGGTGTAGTATCTTTCTATGGTTCAAAGCTCATGTGCCTCTTCTAGTTTTTATTAATCTATTTTGATTAATTAATCCTTACCCAAGGATATGGTTATTGATTTTGGAGAGACAGACAGACAGATACTGATGTGAGGAACATTGATCGGCTACCTCCCACATGTGCCCCACCAAGTGATCAAACTCATACATAACCCAGGTATGTGCCTTCACCAGGAATCGAACCCGCAAGCTTTTGGTGCATGACAGGACACTCTAACCAACTGAGCCGCCCGGCTAGGGCCTTCTAGTTTTTAAAGCAAGGGACTTGTGCATCTTCTCTTGCTCAATGACCCTAACCTGGTTGAGGCCAACTTCTATATCTGTTTCTCGTAATTCTTCATAGTACTTGCCTTCTAGAGTGGTGTATTTTAGAAGGTGCAAAATCTGGGGATGCTATACTACCAAGTAGAGTAGGTCCTGGAGTAATGTCGTTTCCTTCAATTTTTTTTGTTTTGTTATAATGTTGATGTGATTTCATAGGAACTGAACTCTTATTGATATCGATTAGCCTGTGGTAAAATTGCTTTCATTACATACTGTTTTGTTTTAAGTTGCAGAACCTATTGATGATGTTAAGTAAGAACTTACTATATTTTTTAAGCCTGCTCTTTCTGCCTTCCCCTTCAGTCCTTTTCTGTTTAATGTAGTTTTTGCTTTCCTCAGTTACCTCTTAGGGTGAAGCATACTCGTTCTATAAGGAAATATTATCTGCAGGTTTTTGAACTTTGAAGTCCTTAGAGTCCCCCTCAGCATTTCTAGTATTTTCTAGGCTTCTTTGTAACTCCTTGTTTAGGTCTCCTATTGAGGCCTGCCTTTGGCAGAGGTTGACCAAAAAGTTCATTTGTTTTTTTCTGTAAGATGGTTCTAGTAGTGCTTAGTTGTCTTTAACTTCATTTGAAACAACTTTGTTAGATTGTATTGTGACAGCTGTCCTATCAGCATGCATTAAAAAAAACCGACTTATCAAAATTGGTGAATTTTTGCGTTGCCATTTTAATATTGAAGGTGGAAGAAAATGTACAGCATTTTTGGCATATTATGCTTTATTATTTCAAGAAAGGTAGAAGCGCAGCCGAAACACAAAAAAAGATTTGTGCAGTGTATGGAGAAGGCACTGCGACTGATCAAACATGTCAGAAGTGGTTTGCCAAGTGTTGTGCTGGAGATTTCTTGCTGGATGATGCTCCATGGTCAGGTAGACCAGCTGAATTTGGTAGTGATCAAATTGAGACATTAATTGAGAACAGTCAGTGTTATACCACATGGGAGATAGCTGACATACTCAAAATATCCAAATCAATAAAGTTACTGGTGAAAATGAAAAATGTGTCTTTTATTTTATGGGAAAAACCATACAAACTTTTTGACCAACCCAGTACATGGGATTTGGGAGATTATTTTGTCCCTAGTTTTGTTATTAGAGTTGGCTACAAGTAGTCATTCAGGGTGAATGCCTTTCTGAGAATGAATATTTGCTAGTTATTTCTGAGAACTGTTAAGGACTTCTCACGATTTTCTAGCCATTCTTGCTACACCTACCACACTACAGTCCTGTAGCACCTGTTATTTTGGGTGTTTTGAGCCACACACACATGAAATTTAGTTAACATATATTCTCCTAGTTTCACTAAAGAGGTAGTTTATGGATTAGCTGATTGGTATTGTTCCTCTTTGTTTATTCTTGAAGTTTGTATGGTTTTCAAGAAGTATTTGAAAGACTCAAAACCAGACAGTCACAGTGTTTCTGTCAAACTTTTTCTTGCCTCCTTGATTATTGGTGTTCTTAGGATTTTCTGAGTCCTTGACCATCTTTTTCACATAATGTATATATTCTCTGTAAGTAGCTACAGTAATATTTCATCTGGGTCTTCAGCAGCAATGATATTCTGGTACCTGTTAAATTCCCATTATGATTCTAGGCCTATTCTGAGCTCCTTATCTACATAGACAATTGACATAATGGGTATATCTGCTTATATGTCCCTCAGAAACCTGACACTCTGAATTTCCAGAATATCAAACTTGATCATCTTCCTCTTACAGTTGGCCTTCAGCCAGCTCACTCTCTCATGTTCCTCTCTGTGTACATTACTGTTTAAATAAGGCTTTAAGCCATCCATCTCTGCCATACCCCAGCACAAATTGGTGACCAAGCTTTTTCAACAAATATAGTGTAGATAGTGTGTATGTAAGCAATAACTTAGGTTTTTTTAGAATTTTGCCTTTTAAATATGATTTCAACATTGTAGAAAAATTAGAGTAGCACAGAGAAGTCCTATATACCATTTACCCAAATTCACCAATCATTTACATTTTGTATTGTCACTTTATTTTTTCTTCTCTCTTTCTCTGAGTATGTATTTGTGTGTATTTTTTCTTCTTTCTGTCAAGTATGTGTGTAATTTTTTTCTGAAGCATTCAAGACTAAGTTACATACATGCTTCCTTTGTAAATACTTTAGCATGAATATTTTAAGAACAAGGATATTTCTTTTTCATAACTCAGAAAATTTGTCCTGGATACATTACTGTCAATCCATTCCATATTCAGATTTTGTCAGTTGTCCTTATAATGACCTTAAAAATGTTTTTGAATGAATAGAAGAACATATTTATAGGACACTTCTAATACGTAGTTTTAGTCAGAGTATAATGCAAACAAAGTAAATATTAGGATTCCAGGAAAATGTTTTGAGTTTTTTTTATTCCTGAATACTGTCAAAACAACTTCCTGTGCATTGTATACATGTGGCTTAGCTCTGAGAGGCATATGTTACAGTCATAGATATGAGTATTGAATTCATCCAGAAATAAGGGCCGTAGTTAAAATCCAGCCAGGAACCTATACAGGAGTGTGGTGCTAGAGAAGGATAGCAACTGGTCAGGTAAGGTATGAACATCTTTCCTATGTAAGTAAAATTCTGAAAGTAAGTTACCTTTTTTTCCCCATTTCAGGATATGTGTGGAGACTTAAATCGTATGCCTTTGAAATTCAAGAATCAA
Source organism: Mormoops blainvillei (assembly GCA_004026545.1). NCBI lineage: Eukaryota > Metazoa > Chordata > Mammalia > Chiroptera > Mormoopidae > Mormoops > Mormoops blainvillei. The sequence goes on from PVJD01000331.1 coordinate 429,287, forward strand.
ATAGTTTCTTTGTTCATATAATTGTACTTTAATTGTTAAGATAAAAGGTCATTACTTTGTTCTTTTTCACAGGTCCCCATTTTTGTGCATCCCTGGAAATTGCACCTTCCTCATCCTTCAGAAAGCCCTGAGAGCCCAGGGCTCAGACTGAGTTCTAGAATGGTATTTTGACCCCAGCATTAACATTCTAGTGGTGTGTCATTTCCCCAATAACAGGTTATAAACTCACCAAGCTGAATGTGATCCTCTGTTGGAGCAAAAAGACAAATTGGATGGTGGAGAAAGAAGTGTAAAGGAAATTTGTCCAGGTGAGTGAATGACAACCAGACAGGCTGCAGCTGTTCAGTAAGCATTGACACCTGAAATGCTTTTAAGTATGTTTTCTTAATAGGCCCTGGTATTGGAGTACCACTTGATATCGATTCTTTAGATACTTGAATGACATTTTCAGTTCCCATTTTTTCTGTTTCAGTGTTCTTCCTCTTTAATTAGATTCTAGAGGACCATGGGTCCCCTATTATCTTTAATCTGAATGTCTACACTTTGTATTTCATTTATACTGCCTCTGTGTGATTGTTTTCTTTCATTGATACCTTCAGTCTCATATTTCCTGGTGTGTATAGATTTCTTTTCTCATGAATTGTCTTTTGTAGGTTTTGAGTCTTTACATATTGTCTGACATTTAGGGTCCTTTTTTTTTTTTTTTAAACCACTCTTTCTCATTCTCTCAGTGGTTAAATGCTTCAGAATTATATTTTACCTCTGTGATCATACTTCCTATAGTCTCATTTGCCTTCTCCATTATACAGCAACAAATTGTTCTCCTCCCCTTTGCCCTCATATACCTCTTTCAAAAGTCGTTGTCTTAGAAATCATTTCTGCCTTTCTGCTGTGTGAGTGTGTGAGAATATATGAATGTATGAGTCTGCGTTTTTAATATAATACATGAACTTGTAAAAAATTTTTGGACATTAATGTAGAAAATGAAAAAGTCTCTTCTAATCTCTGAGCCCCACTACTGTACTTTTTCAAAGATGCAGACACTTTTAAGAGTTTCACATGTGTCCTTGAGGTAGTCAATGAATAAGCCAGCATGTATTATATACCTGTGTTGCAAATAATAATCTATATAAGCCCTTAGTTTTCCTTTTTATATAAATGGTGGTATGTATTATGTATATAGTTTTGTTTTGGGGGTGGGGGATGTGAAGAGATTCTTTTATCCACAACCTCTCTCCTATTAATGACCATTTACGTTGTTTCCAGGTTTATGCTATTGAAGATACCAGTGCATATAGTTGTTACAAATATATAATAATTTACTCTAAGTGGAAATGCTGGGTCAAGGTTATTAAGAGCAGATTTGGTTAGATAACAGATCAAATCATAGACTTTGGCCATCGTACTGGGTGATTTGGGAGACCATCAAAGGGCTCTGAGCAGAAGAGTGATAAGGTGAGAATTACATTTTGGCCGCTGTATAGAAAGTAATGTATGTGGGTGGGGGCAAGGCTAGGAGAGTAATTGGAGGCTATTGTAGTAATAGAGGTAAGAAAATAGTAGTAGTTGAGCTAGTGACAAGTAGTCAGATTCTTAAGATATGTTAAAGTAATAGCTGATAGGATTGGCTGATAGATTGATGACTCCAAAATTTTAACCAAAAAGAATGAGTTATCAGGTATTGAAGTAGGAAGACTTCAGTAATTTTGGAGATAGAGCAAGAGTTTTCTTTTGGACATGTTAATTGTGACACATCTACTAATCATCTAAGTACTTACTCAGGTAGGCAATTGAGTATACAAGTCAGGAATTTAGGGAGATGGAAAGTTGTGACATTTTCTGTACTGTTAACACTCACAAGCTGCTCTATGAAATGATGGTATCTCTGCATTTCCCTGCCCAGTCCTATTTTTTCTACTGTTCAGGGATGCCAGAAGGCCTACCAGGTCTCCTGCATTCATGTGGCACTCCTGGATTCTGTTGTTAAAAACAAGAGGTTTATATGGCACTTGAGGCCGTGCCTTACATTTTTGGAGAGCATGGTGCACAAGAGCTCTTTCTGAAAATAGCAGTGGCATCTGCCCACTCACAACCTTTCTTACAAGACATTAGGATGATAAGTAATTCCTACTCCTAACAACAGTGACATTTTTTTCTTTTCTTTTTTTGTTTCTTTTTCTTCACAGATACGAAAAGTGGGCAGAGATGTCTTTATTTTACCATTGTATTAAAAAAAAATCTATTATGTGATATTTGAGTTACTCCTCTAGAAATTTTCTCCTGCTTTCTGTTTGATTGGTGTTTTGATGATCTGAGATGTTGGCTTATCTTTCTCTTACTCTATCTTTTCCTTTTCTCTTACTCTTATCTTTTCCTTTTCTCTCTCTCCCTGGAGGCAGCTCCTAGAGCACTGCATTTTACTTTTCCCTGTGTATGTTAATTTGCAGAAAGGACTCATCCATTCCAGAGTTAGAAGTAACTCTTTTTATAATATCAGTTTTTATTTTGGTGCCTCCAACTTTTTTGTCTTTTCCGTCATAATTTTTCCTGTTTACAGGATAAACAGCTAGATAACTTCATTTTCATTTTGTCAGACAGTGAAATCGTTAATATCCTACCCAGATGAGTGATTTTAGCTTATTATTTTCAGGTCCAGAGATCACTTCAAACCAATTTTATATTATGTCTGGGTTATTTCTTTTCCTTATGGTTCTTGTTATATGATTGGTCAAGCCTTTAAAAAGGTAAACTTCAGCCTAATCAAGAAAGGACATATTAACCATATGAATATAAATGTAACCATAGTTCCTTCTCTTTATAAAATTCTTTGAATCTCAGTCTTCGATGATGAAATGCTCTACCTATTCAGGTTTTGCATTGTTTAAAACTAGTACTTCGTCTTTTATTGATTTCTCTCATGGTTCCTGCTATTTAACAATGTCCACAGAAATTCAGAAGTTCTTAGTAAACACTATCACATATTTTTATATTTTGATGTCTGGAGTCTATATTATAAGTTTGTTAAAAGGAAGGTCCATGTTTTATTCTTCCAAAGTTTTGATTACGTATGAGGTATTTGTTAAATAATCTCTGAATTATTATGGAAGAATTTGTTATTTATCAATTGTCTCAATTTTTTGATGAATTTTCAAACATTGAAAACATTGAAAGAATCGTGATTTTTATATGCCTGCCACATAAGATTCAGTAAATAATGTTTTACCACGTTTGTTTTTTTGCGTGTCCTGTACCTGTGCTTGTGTATTGTGTGCTGAAATATCATGACACTTCACTCCTAAAAAATTAAGTATGCATTTTATAAAAATAGTGGCATCCTCCTGTATAACCAAAATATCCTACCTTAAATGATTAACCACAATGCCCTAATATTAATGTAATAATTAGTTCACATTTTTCCAGTTATTTCCTGAATACCTTATATAGCATTTTTTTTAAAGTGCCAAAATCCAGTCAGGGTTTAAACTTTGAATTTGGTTGTCTTTTTGCTTTTAAAATAGAAACTCTGCTCCCCTCCTTTCTTCCCCTCCCCCTTCATACTGCTCCCAATATTTAAAAAATATTTACTGTCAGCTATTCAAAGAAAAAAGTAGAACCGTTATGCAATCCAACATCTCAGACTATATAGTTAAGATGTTAAGACTTAACTACATAGAAATTTGGGCTTAAAAATATGTTATATGAAACACTTATTTTAGGAAAAGTGAATCTGACTGTGATTAAAAGTTCAGGGAAACATGCTGCCAGGAGGTTTTATAGATTCAAAGAAGGAATAGGAGGGTTCAAGTACATGAGGAGCATGATGTACTTGACTGACTCATTTATTACATATTTAATATGCTTGGCAGGCTCTTCCTCAGGTCCTGTGAACTTGTTTAGTTTCTTAGAATGCTCTTAGCTGGTTAATTTCTGCTTAGAATGCTATTAGTTGTAAAGCTCCCTCTCTTCCTTCATATCTTGAATCTTGCCTTCTTAGGAGCCACTCTATCTAAAATTGAAACTCTTTACCCCTTCTGAAATTTTTTTTCATAGCAGTCATAACTTTTTAATAGAACATCTCCTTTAAATTTGTTTACATTATGTAAATTTTTTGTTAAACTTACTCATCTTTATTTTATTTGCCACCTTAAAATGTCATGCTTGAGCTTCATCAGTCTTTACTTTTAAAAGCTCTCAGTTTGTGAACTAATTTTGTATGTACCAGACTTTTACTCAATATTCTTTTTTTTTATTGTTGTTCTATTACAGTTGTCTCAGTCTTCCCCATTGCTCTCCACTGCCCCTCCCATGCCCGCTCCCACAGTCCATCCCCACCCCGTTGTCCATGCCCATGGGTCCTCTACACATGTCCTTGAATAGACCCTTCCCATTTTTACCCCCATTCTCTCCCTCCCCCTATCCCTCTGGTCACTGTCAGTCATTTCCATGCCTCTGGTTCTATTTTGCTTATTTGTTTTGTTCATTAGGTTCCTTTTATAGGTGAGATCATATGATATCTGTCTTTCACTGCCTGGTTTATTTCACTTAGCATAATGCTTTCCAGTTCCATCCATACTGTTGAGAAAGGTAGGAGTTCTTTCTACTGCGTAGCGTCCCATTGTGTTAATGTACCACAGTTTTTTGAACCACTCATTTACTGATGGGCAGTTAGGCTGTTTCTAGCACTTGGCTATTGTAAGTAACACTGCTATGAACATAGGCATGCATAGGTTCTTTTGAATTGGTGTTTCAGGATTCTTAGGGTATAATCCCAGCAGTGGAATCACTGGATCAAAATAGAATGTGAACTTTGTGTAGACAGAGAATTTTGTCAGTTTTGTTCAATACTGTTTATTCCTAGAGCTTAGAACTGTGCCAGGCACATATTAAGGAGAGAAAAAGGTATTTGTTCAAAAAGAAATGTTTTGAGCAGTAGTTCTCAAACTTTTTGGTCTCCTTACGTTCTTTTTAAAATATTTTAAATAACAGCTTTATTGAGATAATTCACATAACAAAATTTATCTTTTAGGGTGTACACAATTCAGTCATTTTTAGCATGTTCAATTCAGAGTTGTGTAGCCATCACCATTATCAAATTTTAGAAGATTTTTATTACCGCCAAAGGAAACCCAATACCTAATAGGAATAATCTTTACATTCTTAAAATTTGAGGACCCCGCCACCAAAGAGATTTGCTTTATATGGAATAAGTGATAATTCCCCTTATTTAAAAATAAAATTGATAAAAATTTTAAAACATTTATTAATTTATTTTATAATACCACAAGTAATAGCCCATTACATATAAACTTATATTACATTTCTTAATAAAAATAATCATTTTCCAAAATAAAAAACAGTGGTGAAAAAAGTGATACCATTTTGCACAGTTGTGAATATCTTTACTGTCTGACTTAATAAAAGACAGCTGGAATCTCATTTCTGCTGTTGTAACCTGTGTTGGTTGAAGTTTTTTTAAAAGTTGTTTAAAAAATTGTTAAAATTGTTAAATATAGTTAAAATAGCCTTTTCAGATAATTGTGGATATTTTTTGGTACTCCACTAACACTTGACAAGTGCTAATTTTTTCAAGATTAGCCTCAGTGTGGAATTTGAAGCTATATCAAAATTTTTAATACATGCAACCCTTGTCTTAAACCTTTGATCTGTCTTAAACTTTTAATGGATCTCTTAACCCATGCACAATTTTGTAACATTATGCATTGATCAATTGAGTTATGCAGATCTTTCAAATGTTGATCTATCTCATCATATAACATCGAAACAACATAGTTTGTTAACATCACCACCAATCTTATTAGAATAGTCTTTCAAGATTTTGGAAGCTAGCAGTCTTGTGGACGATACCAATTTACAAAAATTCTAATTTTCTTGAAAACTCAAATTTTATCATTGGCAACATGTACTGTCAGCTTTTCCCTTTGAAGGAAGGATTGTCTTTGTTCTGTCTGAAGAAAGTACCTGCCAAACCATATCTAAATATAAATAACCATAGTTTTTAAGGGAGTCATTTGTTAATTTAGTTAAAGCAAATTAATGCTGCCCATGAAAAATGGCTCAGCAACTTAAATGATTTGCTGAGATGAGACAACTATTATTCTTTGGTGTACAACAAAAGTACATTTGTATGTGTATACAATTATTTATATATATAATACTTGCTTTCCATGGAATTGATTTTTGCCACACTTTGTTTGCTTGGTTTTCTGTATTTAGCACAGATTCTCTTGGACTTGCCTTAGAATAGTTAAAAACCTTCTCAGCACTAGTTGCCACAGTATGAAATGCATTGGGAACTCTCCATTTTTTTCCTTGGAGATACTACTAGAATTTTTGTCTTCCACCAACCTGGGTATTCCTTCCTGATAACTCTTATCTTTTGGCTTTCATCACCATTATTACAATAATTTACCTACCCGTTATACGTATTACCTTGGTTTATCATCAGAATTTGTCTTTTTAAAGCTTCTACCAGGAAATACTTGTCACTTGTGCTTATATTTCATTGGCCAAACAAGGTTCCTGGCCTGCCTGAGTTTCCTAAGTGAAACAATGTAACCCTTCTGCAGTAGAGAGGCCCTGTTATTGATGAATGGTACTATAGCCTACCTCACTTTCCTCTCCTTCCTTTGGTCTTACTATTTAAGGGAACTTTTTCTTTCTGTTTCTTGCTTACAAAATTCTGTATTTGTTTCAGTGATAAATTATTTTTTCATAACTGTCTGTGACTGGTTTTAGGGTTCTGCTGTTTACTTTGCCTTACTTTTATTTCCTTAGAGTTTCTGTTTTTCTCTTGATGATGATCTTTCTTGTTAGCAGGATTCCTCAAATGTGTAGAATATTGGCCACACAGTCACATTAAAGAACGATTCACTAAAAGGTAAGCTCTTGTGCCTGGGTGCTTCTAGTTATCTGTTAGGCTTTAATGGATGAAAAGTGAAATGCCTCATGGACCCAGGGTGTCTTCACAGAAGGATGATATTGCTTTACTCTCATGTACTTAGGCATGGTCAAGTTCTTTGTTTTGGTAAAAGAAATAATACAAACAACAAGGATTATCTTGGAGGGACATCCTACTGAGGTTTTTCATGGCCTTTCTGTTTGTCCAGAGAAAGATCGTTTCATATTCTGCTCACAGGTTGCCAAATTTTTTTTTTCCTCAGCTGTAGAATGGTGCTGAAGGTATCACCATATAATATACAGATTTAATCACATTGATTTCAGTATAGCACTCCTCTACTGACATCTAATTTGCTTGGGTCTTGAGCTTCTCTGATAAAATTTCTGCAGAGTGTAACTTTCATTTCATATAAAGGGGTGATCCTTTGTCCTCCTCACTAAGTGAAGAGAGGTCCTTATTTTTTTTCTTTTTCAACTACCATCCTTTATTCTTTGTTTTGAGGTATTTTATTTCCCTCCATTTTCTGAGTCTTTTTGATAATTTATGGCATGAATTGGCTTGGTTGACCTTGACATCCTCTTCCTCAGTACCTTTATGTTATTTGAACTTCCTCAGCTCTCCTGTGTGTTGAAAATCTTCCATTTGCTTTATGTTATCAAAAAATTTAATATCTGTATATATTGATGTCTCCTATCATAATATATTTCTTTTTCATTTGAGTTTGGGCCATTTTCCTTTTGTCATTTAGGGAGGAAGCAATTGTTGGTTATTCCTTTCCCTTAGGTATCACAGGTAGACTTTCTCACCTTTATGTGGTCATCTTTGCATCTTATTTATTAATTCCTCATTGTTTGTTACATTCATTACTTATGAAATTAGAAAAGTTACTTTTCAAAAGTACTCTAAGCTTTGCGTATTAATGAATGTTAATTTTCCACCTAGATAACCTTCACAGTGTTTTCTTCTTAAAATTTAGTTGGAGACATTGGTCATGAGTCTTCATGAATATTGTGAAATGAACTAGCAGAGTTGATCCCAAAAAGCACAAACAGAAATTTTATCGCTGGTAATGGGAAATTTATAAATAATGATGGTATTATAAAGCTAACATTTATTGAGTGCTTATCACGTGCCAGCCACAGTTCTCAGCATTTTATACCTTAACTCCTTTAAGTGATGATTCTTTGCACTTCATTTTAGAAGATGCCTGAGAAGATGATGAGCAGATAGAGAGGCAACAAGACTTGGGAGGCAAGTTGCATCTATCTTCAGTGAAGTACGGACTGAGGGGAAAAAAGCACTGAATATAAGAAAATTGGAAAAATACTTCCTCTGATTTCAGACTGTATGTCTTTTAAAACAACACCCTTTTCAACTTACCGCAAAAAAGTTTGAAACACAATTTTGACTTAGTCATGAGGGATGTCCTATAGGGATGAATCATGTTGTATTAATTCAGAAATCCTGCCTCAGGTTATTCTACATGGTAATAACCTTTAAGTGTAAATCAGTGTGGAAATGCCTTCAGTTTAAAAAGTTTGAACTCCATCTGATACCAGAATATTCATACCCTATGAAGTTACTGAATGTGGGAAAACTTTCACTTATGTGTCATATCTTATGAAATGTAGAAGTCAGAGTGGAGAGAAACCCTTTGATTCTAAGGAACATTGAAAAGCCTTTAGCTACATGATCTATCTCATTGAGCTGAAGAAAATTCCTCCTGGAGAAAAACCAGTGAATGTAACAAAACTTCATTGAGTTCTAGAAAATTTATACCTGGAGAAAAAGCTTTGAACTTGGTATGATAAAGTTTTCTTTAAAACTTCTCTCTTCCTTTACATTGGAAAGGCCATACACAGAGAAGCTGTACAAATGTAAGAAATGTGGAAATACCTTCAGCCAAAAGTAAATCCTCATTCACCAAAAAATTTATACTGGAGAGAAACCTTGTGAATGTGGGAAAGCTTCCATTCAGATGTCACGCCTCAGTCAGCAGAGAATTTGTAGTGGGGAAAACCCCTTTGCCTGTAAGGTATGTGGGAAAGTCTTCAGCCACAAATCAAATCTCACTGAGCATGAGCATTTTCATAATAGAGAGAAACCTTTTGAGTGTAATGAATGTGGAAAAGCCTTCAGCCAAAAGCAGTATGTCATTAAACATCAGAACACTCATACTGGAGAGAAGCTTTTTGAATGTAATGAATGTGGAAAATCCTTCAGCCAGAAGGAAAACCTTCTTACCCATCAGAAAATTCACACTGGAGAGAAACCTTTTGAGTGTAAAGATTGTGGGAAAGCTTTCATTCAGAAGTCAAACCTCATTAGACACCAGAGAACGCACACAGGAGAGAAGCCCTTTGTATGCAAGGAGTGTGGGAAAACCTTCAGTGGCAAATCAAACCTTACTGAGCATGAGAAAATTCATATTGGAGAGAAACCTTTTAAATGCAGTGAATGTGGAACAGCTTTTGGCCAGAAGAAGTACCTCATAAAACATCAAAACATTCACACTGGAGAGAAACCCTATGAATGTAATGAATGTGGAAAAGCCTTCTCTCAACGAACGTCACTTATTGTCCATGTGAGAATTCATTCAGGAGATAAGCCTTATGAATGCAATGTATGTGGGAAAGCCTTCTCTCAAAGCTCATCTCTCACTGTGCATGCGAGAAGCCATACAGGTGAGAAGCCCTATGGATGTAACGAATGTGGGAAAGCTTTCTCTCAATTCTCAACCCTTGCTCTGCATTTGAGAATACACACAGGTAAGAAGCCTTACCAATGTAGTGAATGTGGGAAAGCTTTCAGCCAGAAGTCACATCACATTAGACACCAGAAAATTCATGCTCATTAAAAACCCATCACAGGATATGTGAATATCTTGGAAATTGGAAAGCATTCATCAGGAATTTATATCTCATAGCACATCAGAAATAATCATTCTGTAGGAAAACATCACAAATGAAGGAAACAAAAACTAAGAACTTATGGGACACCAGAGAATTCGTACTGAAGAGAAAGACATTTGTATTATAAAAATCCTCTGCCCAACAAAATAACCTACAGCTAAGGTAATACTGAAACTTTAGATGCATTTTCACTAAATGGGAAACATGCTTGTTATTACTGTCTGCATAGACCTGGAGATCTTCACTAATGTAATAAGAAAATTAAGTTGTAAGTATTGGAAAGGAAATTACTTTTATGGTATTGTTTTAGCTGCACAGAAGAGATTCTGGAAATACCTATGCATTTATTAGAATTTAGAATAGGATAGAAATGGCATCAGGAGGTGAGAAGATAATGAGACTTTTAAAAAATGATTTGGAGATAATTTGTCCTCCGAGGAAGAAAGACCATGAACTATGCACAAAGGTAAAATCCATGGGGATTAAAAACAGGAATATGAAAAAGCTGTATGCTAAAATGATTATGACCTTGGGAATAGGGAAACGTTCCTTATAATGAATTGAAAAGTACGTAGCATTTCTACTCTTGAGTTTGTATGCTCAGGAAATATGTACCAGGCTATTTACTGTGGCATGATTTGTAGTAGCCATAAATTGGAAACAACTTAAATGCCCATGGGGAATAAAGTGGAAAGTACTGAATGATGGGATATGTATCTGTAAAATGTAACAAATGAGATCTACATGTATTACAGAGAAAGATACCAGAAATGTTGAGGGGGAAAATGAAGTTGCAGAATGACACATCTAATACCATGACATTTTTGTATATTTGAATTAAGATTTGCCTCACAAAGTTCAGTACTATATATTGGTAACAGATACATATATGTATGTATGTTTTTAAAATGTTTTTGAAATGGAAGGATACAGACCAAACTCTTGATAGTGGTTGCCTGTGAAGAGTTGAAAAGGGAAGGGGAAAAGTGTTTGGGGTGGGGGGTGGATTGGGAATTGGTTAAAGGGGACTTGATTTTTATATGTAAACGTCCATTTCTCTTAAAAACAGACTGCAAGTAAATATATATATCAAAATACTGGATAGTTCTGGATTGTGGTATATGGCTATCTTGTCTTATTTTTTGTACTTTTCTGTATTTTTAAATTTTCTCAGAATTACTAAGAATGGGGTGAGGATGGGAACACAACCTGTAGAAATCATGTTTGAATGGATTTATTCCCAAATACTAAACTTTTTATAGAAAATATTTCTAAAATTTTATCAATGATGAGTGGGTGGACTTGCTCTCTATGTAGTATGAAATTATCTATTTTATTAAAACTAAAAATGATAGCATAATCCAAGTCTGTTTTTTTTTAACATGTTATGGTGCACACTATATGGTTGGTCTACACATTTGTAACATTTTGCAGCATATCATTTAAGCTTAGAAAATTTTGCGAACTTTTAGTTAAATTAAGGATATTCACACAGGCAGACTTCATATAATTTGTCATTTTAGATAAACTTTCTGGAACGTCAAATTTCCTGTCTGTAAATTTCTGTGGGAACATATATGCATTAATAAATGTTTTGGATAATCTTATTTTAAGAAAGAAAATCAGCTCCCACACCGTCGACAACCTGAATTAAATGCTAACACCTGGATCTCATTTATAACCTACAGATTCTTATTTCTCCCAGTGGTTTGACAAACCACACCCCTTTGGGTTTCCTCCCCCCTGCTTTATTGAGGTGTAATTGACAAAATTGTAAGATATTAAAAGTGTACAAATGTGATGATTTGATATGCATAATGCATTGTGAAGGAAATTCCCTCCATCAAGTTGTTTCTTTTACAGAGGTGTAGAGGATGGGATGGTTATGAGAAAAGTGGTCCAGACCCTGAACAGAATTATATTGTGTAAACCAGTTCTTCCTGAAGATGTTTTTTCTTTGCCCATATTTACAGTGTAACTTGATATGTCATTAAAGATTTTCTTGAGTAACAATGAACATTAGCAATATAGCGTTTGAGGTTTATTTCAAAAGCTGCTTTTTAAAAAGCTTTTAAGCCATGACCCATGTGGCTCAGTTGGTTGGGCATTGTTTCCCAAAGCAAAAGGTCACAGGTTGGATTTCCAGTCACAGCATATGCCTGGGTTGCAGGCTTAGTTCCTGGTTGGGGCATGTATGAGACAACCAATTGATGTTTCTCTTGCATATTGATGTTTTCCCTCCATCTCTTTTTCTCTTCTGTCCCCACTGCCTCTGAAAATAAATAAATAAAATTTTTAAAAGCTTTTAAACTTGTTAAATGCCACAACATTACTGTGTATCTTTTGTTAGCCTTTTTGGAGGAATGAAAATTAATTATATGCTTGGTTATCTAGAAACTTGGTCCTTTCTAATATGGAGCCCCTCACCCTGTTTTTAAAAAGGATGTTATATACTAAATCTACTAAGACATTATGCCAAATATTTGTACACCATTTAAATATTGTCTGCATTTATCACCCACAGCAGGTAAAAAAGATTTTAGTCAAAAGATGTTTTCCTAAACTACTACTTCTAAATCTCTTATGCTTCACTTAGCTCTGAACTCCGCTCTTGTGTTTGTGCAATTTTGGAGTCAACAGAATAAATTGTGTGATTGAAGACAAAACCAGGGAATACTTTTAATATGTATTTATGGTCCCCCTCCCCTACCCAGCAAGACTGATTATGTTGGCTCATAGAGGAAAGTTGAATATAAAAATCAGAATCATTTCACTCAGTGAGTTAGGAGGCAGATGATCATGTCTGAGTACATCCGTCGTACTCCATCTCAATTGATAGAATGTAGATATCAAGTGATTTAAATGTTAGACGTGAATTCTAGGTTGTCAGTCTTGGTTAATTCCACACTGTGTTGTACTAGCTACCTCATATAGTACCCAATCCATGTGAGGGACCCAAAAATCATTTATTCTTACCAAGCCCAACAAAATCTCTAAAATGTCCTAATGCAAGTCATAATCTTGATAGTTGTGTCTGTCATGTAAACAGTACTATCTATCTTTGCTTTCCTTCCATGATCATATATATTTCACATCTAAGGTGTTTTGTATTTAAAATACTAAGAACCAACACAGGCTCTTTTTTGAAAAACAATGGCTTTGTAAGTTTACTAATTATTGGTGAATAACAAGTGTGAGTTTTGTCACACAAGATGATAACCTGGCATGGACAGCTGGTGTGGGGGGAAGTTAGGAGGTGCCAAGATTGAGCAAAAAGGAAAAAGGACTTATGAACATGGACAACAGTGTGGTTGATTACTGGGGATAGAGGGGTTTAAGAGGACTAAATGGTAATGAAAAAGTAAAGATTAAATTTTTAAAAATCGTATTCCAAATCCTCAAAAAATGCAGGGTCTGTCCAGAAAGTATGTATTGTGAAAAACAGAGACATTTATCAAAGAAGATATAAGAAACATTGTACATAGAACAATGATGCCTCAGTCCCCTTCAAAGTAGGCACCTTGGGACCTCACACAGTTCTCCCAGTTGCCATCAACTGCCCTGTTGTATTTTTCTGAATCTCATCAACTGACATCTCTTTCCTTTAAAAGGTGATTTTAGTTTTGGGAAAAGTCAGAAGTTGCAGGGATCCGAATCTGGGCTGTAGGAGGGCTGAGTCATTTGGGTGATTTGATGTTTTGCCAAAAAACTAAGACATAATGTATGAGCAGGTGCATTGTCCTGATGAAGCTGCCAATGACCAGTTGCCCATAGGTGTGGCCTTTTGAATCCGAATAGTTTCTGTGGAGGATTGTTCAAGCTTCATGCAAAATTTCATGCAGATTTGTTGCTCTGCTGGCTCAGTCATTTTGAATGAGACAGCCACACAGTATACATGCTGAATGACGTCTACTGCCCCCACTGACTAGAACAGTGAAGTCATTATTCACACGCGCATTCCAGTCCACTCCTTGGCTACCAGGTTGCATCATGTTGTGTGAACCATTCTCATATTAACAATGGCTGGACTTTTCCCAGACCATATATAATGCACTAGTAGGAAAGGGCAAAGTGTGGGATGTGGTTCATCGGGCATGGAGTGTGTGATGTAGGGTCATAGTCTTGGATTTTATAAGTGCAGTGGGTTTTCAGAATGGCAGTGATATGATAGACATTTTGATAAGATCACTGAGGATTTGTGTAGAGTGGATTGAAATAGGAGCAAGAATAGAGGCACAGTGACCATTTTAGAGGCCAATTCACTGAAGCAAGGTGATAAAGGTTGGAACAGAGAGAATATTGGAGATAGATGGAAATGAACAGTCCTGAGGTTTATATAGAGGTGAGCTGACAGGATTTTGAGGTGTGTGATAAAGGAAGACATTAAGTACTGTGCCAACTTTTTGAACCTTGACAACTGGTTAAGATGTTCTGCGCTGTGGAGAAGCACTTTGGAAGTAAATAGAATTAGTTTGGTATGTTAGATTTGAAAAGCTTTTTTTTTTTGACACGAGTGGAAATCAGAGGGGACAACTTGGTATCTTTGGTATCATAAGCCTTTAGATAGTATTAAAGACAGGTAATAGGATATGATCACTTAGGAAAAGATACAGAGAAGACAGGAAAGCCTAGGTTTGAGCCTTGGCACTCCAGCTTAAGTCATGTAAAAAAGTGCCAGTCTCCTAACAAGGCAGGTGTGATGCCTTAGTAACCAAGAGAGCACAGTGTAGATACAGTCATTCTGTTGATTGCTACTACAAAATGGAATAAGATGAACACAGTGTACTTTAGATTTGGCAATATGTAGACCATTGTGAACAAAAGCCTTTTTGGTGCACTGCTGGGGTCATAAACCAGATTGGAGCAGCATAGGTTAAATTGATAAGAATATAGCTCTGCTATCACCCTTCCTGGTTTTGAAATCTGGTCCTATCTGCTGCTATTTTTAAAACTTTCTGGAAGTTTTGTACTATTTGCCTCAGTTGTCTTATCTCCATGTATAATAGAGTTGGTCTAAATTCACATTTTTAAAATTTTAGAATAGTACTCAGCACAGTGTTCAGTAAATATTTATTATCTTACTGAGTTTAAAAGTGAACATAAAGGTAGGAAGAGGTTACAGTAAGTGTACACAGACTTACAGTGTTTTGTTGGAAACTCAGAGGTGAGTCAGCTTGAGGCAGACGTCAGATTGAGGAAAGGACTTTTGGTTCTTTGCTTTTGGTATGTTATTAAAGATGGAATCCATAGAATATATTTGCATAGACTATGGTAATGACCCAATAAGAGCACTTTATGGCAAAAGTATTTGAGAAGCTAAGAGAGGATGAACTGTTGCATAGGTGACCCAGTTAGTGGTTGATAAGAACTGGGTTAGTTTCTCTGTCAACAGGAGGAGAATATAGGTGTCAGTCCAAGCAGATCTGAGAACTTAGTGGTAGGGAGAATAAAAGTTCCTCTCTGGTTGATTTCCCAAAGAAATATCAGATCAAGTTTGGTTAGAATGAAAAAGGAGGAGGAAATACACAAAATTTGATAAGACAGAAAGATGTATGTTACACTTAAGTGCCGAAGCATGCTCATAGGTCTCCAATAAAATCTATCTTGATCAGGGTTCTGAAGTTTTTTAGTAAAAATTCCTTTTTCTTCATGAGGCAATCATTTCAGGTGTCCTTAAGATATGTCCAATTTGAACTGCATGCCCTTGGGATTTTGTGGAGTTGATCTAGAACACCCTCATAGTGGTTCTACAGTGTTATCATCCTACAGAGCTTAACATAAAATGCAGATGTTTGGAGGAGTGAATTTTAGGGCAAGTCTTTGTTAGCTGGGTAGAGTTAATTCGCATATGGAGTCTAGGGAATTCCTGGCAATGCTACATCAGGAATCTTGTAGAAAACAGGTTGATAAGTAAAACGGAAAAATACTGATGACCAGACTAAAATATACCGAGGTGTTATGCAAAGAGCCGAGGTCTGAGAAGTCCTCAGCATGTTGCTTGCCAATTCCAAAGAAATAACCCAGAGGACTGGCTGGAAAAGACATGAGTTTCTTAGGATTTACATGCTTATGGGGGTTGGGTAACCTGCTGGTGAAGTCTCCACAAAAAAAGCCTGTGGGCTTTCCCAGCACAGGGTTGTATAGAGCACAGAAAGCAGTAAAGGGCATGCAGGGTGGTCATCCTTGCACTGCAAGATGTTTGACATCAAAATGAGCTATTTACAACCCTGGGTCACATCCAAGAACAGTTTCATTTTGGCCATTTCTTGACTGAGGAGCTGGCCAGGTTCCCAAGGTCCCACAGCACACTTACAGATGGCCTTCATTATATTCCCACAGGGTAGGAAGGGCAGTTGGAGCTTGGAAAAGGTCCCATGTTCTCACATACCACACACTCCACCCCAATGTAGTACCTTCTTTATCCATTCCCATACAATCTGCCCATTACATCTTTCGCATATGTTCTGGGGAGGGAGGAGAATGGATGAGACGTATCTATATTCCACAGCATGTGGTATAGCCATAATGTCCACTCATAAAAACAAATGTGCCTTCCAAAAAAAGCAGTTGGTGCTACAAGTAAGCTGGACAAGCAAATTTTCCATTCCAAGGAGAATGCTAATTTTGTCATTACAATGAGAATTAATAAATCAAGAATTTTTACATGAAAATGTCCAGACACACTATTTTGTGAAAACCAAATATATGACTCATATATATATTTGTACAGGAATAACAGACTCATACATATCAGCAACAGAGTATGTAAAGCTGATCTCTCAAGCTTCCAAACCATGTTGAGACAGGGTAAGTTGAGTTAGGTTGGTTGGATTCATATTCCAAACCAGCCCAGCAGAGAGGCATCTCTGGACACATCCAACAGTTCACAACATTGGACCAGAGAGCCACTTCCTCAGCTCATCTTGCTAAACTCTTAGTCTGTGCTGAACTAAGGAGAATAAGACAAATGTTTAGCAAATACCAACAGAGACAAATCAGCACTGGTGGGTAGTATACAGGCCGCTGCTTTACCCTGTGTAAGAACAGTGACCTGTTCAGATAGTCTCCCTGGCCTCCTCTACCATGCCTTTGACTGGTGATATCCGCCAATCTAGAACACTAGCTGTGAGAGGAGGAGTATGATCTGCCAGATGGAAATAATTAAGGTAACCTACTCCAGTAAGTTGCCCAAGGTTATTTACTTGAATGTGCTAGGTTGCTTAAGCAAAACCTCAGCAAGACCATCCTCCCATGGGGCTAGGATAACACACCAACAGGTACCAGTTTGAGTTTCCCAGGCCCAGGTTAATATATTAGCTCAAGGGTGTATGTCCTGGGGTGCTGGTCATAAGAGGTTATTCTCCTTTCACCAAGAAGGTCTTAGTATCCATTGTTTGAACTTGCACTCAGTGGGGATGCCCACATTTGCTGCAGCATCAGCAATACTGCAGGTCTGTCCGATCAGAACTTCATTAATGGTTAGTAGTATGTCAGAGTCTTGTGGTCCATCTTTGTAATGACACGCCCCCCCGCCGCCGCCGCCTTTAGTTTTCAGGGTTTTTTTCCCAACAGTCCATTATGACATTCTGTCAGTCCAGTTCCTGTTGGTTTACAAGGGAGGTACAGTTGCCATTCAATATTGTGGCTCTCAGCTCAGTCTTGCAGATATGTCTTGTAAAATGGGTCTTTGGTCACTTTCAATAGCATGAAAAGTACCATATATAGCCAGCTCTCTTACTGAGAAATGCTTGCATCAAAACTGTTGTATCTACGAGCTCCCACTGACAGTAGTAGAGGACCTATATAGTCTACTTGTCACCTGGTCAGGGGATCTTATCCTTTCTTTATCCTGACGTTGCCAGCAAGGGATTTGGATATTGCAGTGCACATACAGAACACTGTTGACAAGCTGTAAAAATGTCACTTTTTTTCTTTTATCGATTCCTGAGAGAGGAGAATGGAGGGAGAGAAGTACTGATATGAGAGAGAGACATTGATCGGTTGCCTCCTGCACATGCCCTGACTGGGAACTGAACCTGTAACCCAGGCATGTGCCATGACCAGAAATTGAACCCATGACCTTTTGGGCTGCAGGAGGACACCCAACCAACTGACCCACACCAGCCAGGGCGATGTCAGTCATTTTCAGTGCGAGGCCCTAGGCTTTAGCTGTTGCCTGTAGAGTTTTCTGCCCTGCATGCTTCATTTTCCTATGTAGACACATAACCAGGTCTTCTAGCCATCAAAGGCTGGTGAGGGTATCTGCTTTACCATTCTCTGGACATTGTAACAGTTGATGTCCTGAGACATGATATAGTGTCACCTCCTTAGTCTGTACAACTGTCCTTTATGTCAGCCCACGTGGTTTGTTCCCACAGTGGCCCATTGTTGATAGACCAATCCTGAGCATACCATTGCTCTAACCATAGGCCAGGCCTTTGAAAACAGCCTAAATTTCCGTACAGATGAATACTAGATTCGGTTCATGTACCATTACCAGCCTTACAACCCTTAATTCAGTCTATTGATTACTGTGTTCTCCCCCATCCTCCATACCATGGCTTGCCACTTAGGGGGCTGTTATTTGCATGAACCATCAGTATGTCATGCTTCAGGTGGTACTGGAACTGTACTTGCTTTCACTGGTGAAGAGTGTCTTTTTCAGCATCTTCTGACACAAAGGTGACTGGCGCCAAAGTCTGCAGTTTCTGGCTAAGAAGGGGTGTTGAATGGACGTATCTCTACTGTAGGTAAACGCTTCATTTCAGAGTGTGAGACATATCATGCAGCCACATTGTGATGGGATAGGTGGGCTGCACTTACAGCAGAACTCACAGTTATAGGCACTGTTGGTTGCAGGGCTTGTTAGGTAGCCCAGAGATATTTCTCTATTAGACTGTGTCTTTCTTTAGCCCGTTGCTATACATGATACCAAAACCCTATGGGGTGTGGAGCCTCCTCTATCATTGCCGAAGACCCCATTGATATCCCCTCCTGGGTTACATGTACATCTAATTCTCCAGGTAAGGCTGATCATAGACACCAGCCAAGCACCTTTACCTGTTTAACAGCTCTTTTAGCTTCCTTAAAAGTCCACTGATGCTTCTCCTGCGAATCCCACTGTTGTCCTTTCCTTATAAAAGCATACAAAGCTCTCAGTATTTGGGCTAAATGAAGAATAAAGGCTCTCTAGTAACCTAGTAGCTCAACAAATTCTGGCAACATTTTTTTTTTTTTTGTAATGAATAGGGGATAAGCTTGTACTTTATCTATAACAGCGTTAGATATACTTTTGTCTTACCAGACCAGGTAACACCCAAGAACCTGAGAGATAGCCCAGACCTTTGTATTTTGTTGGGATTTGTTGCCCATCCTTGTACTTCCAGGTGCATTACCACCCATGGAGCATACTGTTCTAGACTTTGGAGAGAAAGAGAGGTTAGCATAATGTCACTTTCCTCTTCTAGAGGTCAAGAGAGAACTAGAAAGAACTGCCTTAGTGACTAGCTCTGCCTCTATAGCATATCGCACTGCCTGTAGGAGAGGCCAGGTGACCAACGCAACAGCTGCTCTAAGTTCCTTTTGTTTTGTCAGTGGCAGCTTCTACACCACTGATTCCAGGACCAAAAGTAGCCCTGCTGGCATTTTTGGAGTGACCCTGTCCTCATGCAGTGGTCCCCAACTATCAGTTCGGGTTGCTACATCATACCATACAGAGCTTCTTTCCCAACCTGGGATTTCACCCATTGCATTCACACTGCCTCCCGTCCTGTCTTCACCAGCTGCGGAATTTCTCTGGAATCCCCTTGACTATGCCAGTTGTTATGCAAAGAGCCGAGGTCCAAGAAGGCCTCAGCATATGGCTTGCCAATTCCAAAGAAATAACCCGGAGGACTGTCTGCAAAAGACATGAGTTTATTAGGACTCGTGTGCACACTAGGGGTGGCTTGGCTGGTGGTCTCCACAAAACAGGCTTTCCCAGTACAGGGTTGTATAGAGTACAGAAAACAAAACAAAGAGGGCATGCAGAGTAGACACACTAGTGTACAAGCTGTGTGAGATCAAAATGCCAGCTATTTACAATCCAGGCTCACATTCTAAACCAGTTTCATTTTGGCCATTTCTTGACTGAAGAGCTGGCCCAGGCTCCCAAGGTCCCACAGCACACTTACAGATGGCCTTCATTATATTCCCACGGGTGGGAGGGGCCATTGGATCTTGGGAAGGGGCCCATGTTCTCACACACCACACACATGGGTTAAATATTTATGCAAAATAATTTTTCGCGTATTTTAAAAAATATTTATTTTTAGAGAGAGGGGAAAGGAGGGAGAAGGAGGGGGAGAAACATCAATGCATGAGAGAAATATTAATTGGTTGCTTCTTGCATGCCCCCAACTGGGGACATGGCCTGCAACTCAGGCATGGTCCCTGACCAGGCATCAAACCGGTGACCTTTTAGTCAGTGGGATGATGCCCAACCCACTGAGCCACATCAGCCAAGACATACAAATGTTTGATTAAAGGAATAGTGACTATAAAACAATAATATCTATTTTGTAGGGTTAAAAGAGCTAAAGTTTTGAGAAACAAATTTGGGAGTTACTGGGTTAAAGCAGTGATTTTCAACCAGTGTGCCTGAGTTTTTAAAATATATAATACCTGACTATTTAGTCAGGGGCACTGATCTCTTTTCCCTTAGATTGTCAAATAAAAAAATGACAACAGCCAATATGACTATAGCCGTTTGGTGTGAATGAATCAAAATTATACCTATATTTTTGTGAGATTGACAAAAAATATAATATATTTAGGGTGTGCTGCAGAATTTTAGTAATTTATGTGTACCATAAGATTAAAAAGGTTGAAAATCAGTGGGTTAAAGCATTCTAAGATCCTTTCATTTGGGGAGGTTGGCAGACATATTGACTTAAGTGTACAGTACATGCTAAAATAACCAGGGCAGCCACTAAGAAAGAGGAAGGGAGGGATGGGCAGCAAGTAGGGAAAACTTCCAATCTAGAAAAAAATAACAGAATGAGAAAAATCCAACCCAAAGAAAGGCAGGAAAGCGAGGAGGAAACAAACAAACAAAAAATACAAGTAGAAACAACATAATAAAAATATTTTAAGTACATCATTAATCCCAATAAATGGAAATTGATTCAACTATTTAGTTAAAATCAAAGACTGTGAAATGAGAATTTTATTTTAAAGCAACTATAGGCTATTTACAAAGGGCACATCTAAAAAGATAAGGACTCAAGTGAAAAAATACAGAAGTAGTATATCAGGCAAACAGAAACCAAGAGAAAGCTGTTGTACTTAATTACCAGACAAAATAATCTTTAATGCAAACATACTGCTAGAGATAAAGTCTCTGGAGGAGGTAAAAACTTCAATTCACCAGGAAGATGTAATGATTCTAATCTTGTATGTTTCTAAATAATATAGCCTGAGAATATTCACAAAGGAAAAATTAGAAGAAGCAGAGAGAAATTGACAAATTTACCAGATATTTTAAAATTATCTGGAGCAAAGCTAATTCAAGATAAACTCATCATAATTTCTATCATGTTTAAATTTCTTATGCTTGAATGCCTAAAAAGATGGGAGATGGAGTGCTTTTGGAAGAGGTGGGAACTGGGTCCCAAATTGTGTCATGACCTTGACCTGGCTCTTTCTACTCAGGGCACTATTTCCTCACTAGTTGTGGAATCAGGCTGGCCTTCTCACAGGACTATGTGTAAGTTGGAAGGCTCACACCCTTTTTGAGAATGTTTTCACAAAATACCTTAAAGGAGAAATCTCTATCTCTTTTCCTTAACTCAGGAGTGCCAAGAAGCATGAATAGAGCAGGGTGGGAAAGTTATGTGACACATACTTTTTACCCTCAGGTCACTTTTTCTACTGCCCTTACATATTTTTAGAGTGCAATAGGTCTGTCATTTCCTAGGATATGATAGCAAATTTTGAATAGGTAGGATTATGGATACTTTATTTTTTCTTTTAAAAATGTAGATTATAATAAAAGTAAACAATAAAATTTTATATTGCATTCTTTGTAGAATTTCTGCTTGACCAACTAGGAGTCCTACTGGAATAACTTTGGTTATATTTAAGCTTTCAAATATGGTTTCATAAGTGAAACTGATATATACTTTCCCTTTAAACTTAAGTTTATAATACACATGATATGTTATTTATTACTATTCTCTACCATTGTAAATATATATGTGAGAAGAGGAGGGCTAGCCAATTGGTTAAGTTTTCATGCAGATAATGATTTTAAAAGTAGAGCTAGAAATAATTTAAAACTAGTGTTGAAATTCTCAGTGAATGGGATGTTTGTTTCCTAGGGCTGCTATGGCAAAATACCACAACACTTAAAACTAGCCATCAAGTATTTTGTTAACAAACCACCAAGTTTTGTCTTTTGCTCTTCTCACAGTTCTGGAGGCTAGAAGTCCAAAACCCACAAATGTGATCAGGACCATGATCACTCCAAAGGCTCTAGGGAAGAATCCTTTTTTTCCTCACACAACTTTTGTGTCTCTATGTATTCCTTGGCTTGTAGGTGCATCACCAGTCCAGTCTCTTCACATGGCTCTCTTCGCCTTGTCTCCTCTATGTATGTGTCTCCAAACCTCCCTCTCTCTATAAGGATAGAAGTTATTGGGTTTAGGGCCTACCTTAAGTATGATCTCATCTTAACTCAGTTACATCTGCCTAGACCCTGTTTCCAAATTAAGTCACATTTACGGGAACCTGGATTAGGATTTAAATATATCTTTTTGGAGACATAATCCAACCCACAACCTGGAAATCAGTATGTTTATCTGAAAGAGCAGATTCTATGAAAGTAAGCTTAGATACACAAGTCTTTAAAATTACCAGCATGAATTTGAGCAAATCTAACTGAATTCAAGTTTTATTTAAAAACACAAAAAACCTTGGATCCATGAGTTTTGAGCAAGTTGCAGTATAGGAAGTTAAGCAAGTTAACGTATAAGTAAGTTAAAGTGTAGAAAGTGGCATAATCATTGACATAGCTTTCGCTGAAGGACTTTTATGTGAGGATGAGGTATAGAAATGTGTAGACAGCAAAAATAGCACCCACCCTTTTTCTGGGACCCATGAGATGTGAGGCATGGGGAATGAGCAACATCCACTCTGGAGTACTATAGGGGAAGAGAACTCTTTAGAAAAGTAATGGCTAAGTTAAGACAGAAAGTAGAGGTACACTCTGGTTGGGTGGCTCAGTTGGTTGGAGCATATGCCAAAAAGATTGTGGGTTTGATTCCCTGTCAGGGCACGTATGAAAGGCAACCAATTGATGTTTCTCTCTCACACCAATGTCTTCCCCACTGCCCCTCAAGTCAGTAGACATATTCTCAAGGGAAGATTAAAAAGAAAAAGAAAGTGGAGGTGCAACCTTTAGTGTTTGTGTTAAGTGTTTGTGTTTAGTGTTGTGTTTAGTGTTTAGTGTTTAGTGTTATGTTTGTGTTATTATGGCATTTCCAAGGGCACAGACAGTAGCAGAGGGGAAGTATGGGTTAGGATGGTTGACTGCAGTGGCTATGCCCACAGGACTGAAAAGTGGGGCTGAAGAGGCCTCACAGTTCTGCTTAGCTTTCTGGGACAAAGTCTCTGGATTATTTCATATAGTCAAGGTCATCTCTTTCATATAGAAACAAAACCATTTAAAATTTTTTTCTGACTTCACTTAGTCAAAATGGTTGAATGTCTGATTGCCTGGGTTGCTGTGATAACTGAAGTATTCCAGACCAAAACATAATCTAGGAAGGAAATGGCAAAAAGAAGCAATTTTTTTCAGATGATAGAGCCATACAGAATGTAGTTATTGGGTAAACGTGCCGTCTTCATTTATCTCCCAGAGACATCAAAAAGATGATTGTGGTTTTCTGATTGCCATACTAAGAATAAATGTTTATCATTCTTCAGTTCCTGTAGAGAACAACCTGAGCTCCTTATCTCAATATTTAAGGTCCTTCATATTTTGTTTACTTTTTAACATTTATATACTTTATGTATTAACTAAAAATACAGTAGATTACTTGATGGTCCCGTAACTTGCTTTGCACTTTTCCATATTACCAATTTTTCTAATGCCTTTTTTCCTACTTGGAATATCCATCTACCATGATCCTCAATTATCAGCTATCAAAATGTATTCATCATCAGAGGCAGAGATCAGTTGTCACTCCTTCATTAAGCCTTTTCTATACTTGTCTGCCTTTGTTCACTAAGGAATCATAGGTTTCTGAATAAAAATGATCAATAATTGAGTTTTTAATATTTGCCAGACACTGTTCTAAAAACTTTATTTTGTGTCAATATTAACATCAAGTCTATGAAATATAGTCACATTTCCATTTTACAGATGAGGAAATAGAATTTAGATAGCTAGTAATTAACCATATATTTTCCTTTTACAGATGAGACAATAGAAATTTACATAGCTAGTAATTATTAGTTCTCAAACCATTATTGTAGTAGTGCATCTTTAAAGATAAGTTGGGAAACTAAAGACTATTCCAATTTCTTTATAAGTTAACAAACAAAGGCTAATAAAATGAAGCAATTGGATTTGGAAACTATATTTAGCAGGCTGGATGTGGGACAGTACCAAATCAGCCAACCTTAACAACTTGATAAGTTATCACTGGACTCAGAAAAATGACATTGTAATTATGAGAGAAAATGAAAAATATAATAATAAAGCTAGAATAACCTCTATCTGTATGCTAGACATTTAAAAGGGCAAGAAAAGAACAGATTACAATGTAGAAGTAATAATTTTAAAATAGTAGGAGAGGGACTTCTGCCTCAAGAAAGATTGAGTAGCTGTATTTTTTTTTTTGTCTCCCGCTAAGTACAAATAAAAACTCTGGATGTTTATAGAAAAGAAAGATAAGGCTTTTAAAGTGGAAAAAAGAAGGTAGACAGGGTTGGGACCATGGGACCTGAGGAATAACATGGTGCTGAGTTCTCTGGGTTTTCTTTTTGCCTCATGTATCCCAGACTTAAAACTAAAGAAGTTAATGACCCTGACATGCCAAATGGTGTAGACAGAGGAAAGGAAAAGGAAGAAGAAAAACCCCAACAAAAGCTTGTTCTCTCTAACCAAAGAACAAAGTAAGGGACAGCCCAGTAAAACAGAAAACTTCTACTGCTCTCCTCCAACCAACACCACAGGAAAAACTGGCCCCACTCATACCAGCAAAGGTCCTGTGGTGGGGGGTGGGAGTTGGGGCTGGATTTTCACATTCAACAGACTGTAAGAGACTGCTCCAAACCTACCACCCCTTTACAGGAGTAGTGTCAGAAAAGGATAAGTAGGGAGTTGGGACTGTCATCTCCACTGGGAGGTTAAGAGACAGCACTGAGAGTACTGATGCATGCATGGTGTCAGTGTAGACCATTTGGGGAATTGTGACTTCTCCTCCAACCCAGCAGTACTGAAGCATGGATACTCCTCAACCTCCTTACTGAGTGGTGTCTGGAGAGGACTTTCACCACTGCCCATGTTAACAGTGCCACACACACGCCTACAGTGTCAGACAAGATCACCTAGGAAACTAATAATACAGTCGTCTCTCTCCCAACCAGGGTGGTTACCAGTGGATACCTAATTGAAAGCTGAAACTTCCACCCCTGTTTATCAATAACACAGAGGCCTTCCCCTCCTCAGATGTCAAGGCTGAGTGAGGAACCTAGACTTCCACCCACATCTGGCAAAAACAAGGTGGTGTCTTTGCTCTCTTAGCCATGATAGTGTCAGAGGAAGCCATCTGAAATTGAAGGTTAAATGAGATTTAGCCTCATAACATAATGCCCAAAATGTCCACAGTTCTTTTTTTTTAATTTACAAAATTTACTTTCCTTTGTTTATCTATTATTTCATTGTATTTTTTCCATTACCATTTATCCCCCTTATACCCTTTTCCACCTCCACCCATCTCCCTTCCCCGGCAATCACCACACTATTGTCCATGTCCATGAGTTCTTTTTCTTTTTTGCTCATTCCTCCACTCTACTGCTCCAGAGCTGTCAGCCTGCTCTCTGTGAACCTGTCTCTATTTGCTTGTTAGTTCAGTTTGTTCATTAGATTCCATATATAAGTGGAATCATATGGTATTTGTCTTTCTCTGACTGGCTTATTTCACCTAGCATAATGTCCTCCAGGTCCATCCTTACTGTCACAAAGGGTACAATTTTCTTTTTTACAGCCAAGTAGTATTCCATTGTGGAAATGTATCATAGCTGTTTTACTCACTCATCTACTGATGGATACTTGGGCTGCTTCTAAATCTTGGCTATTATAAATAACACTGCAATAAACATAGGGGTGCATATATTCTTTTGAATTAGTGTTCTAGAATTTTTCAGATAAATTCCCAGAAGTGGAGTCACTGCATCATAAGGCAGTTCCATTTATCATTATCTGAGATAAGTCTATACTGCTTTCCATGTGGCTGAATCAATCTGCATTTCAACCAACAGTTCCCCTTTCTCCATATTCTTGCCAACACTTGTTTGTTGATTTATTGTTGATAGCCATTCTGACAGGCATGAGGTGATATCTCATTGTGGTTTTAATTTGCATTTCTTTAATGATTAGTGATGTTGAGCATCTTTTCCTATGTCTATTGGCCATCTTTAAGTCCTCTTTGGAGAAGTTTCTATGCAAGTTCTTTACCTATTTATTTAGTTATTTATTATATTTTATTGATTATGCTGTTACAGTTATCCCAAATTTCCCTCCCTTGCCCTCCTGTACACAGCACCCCCCAACTCCCATTTTTAAATTGGATTGTTTGTTCTTTGGGTGTTGAGCTTTATAAGTTCTTTATAAATTTTGGATGTATTGGTGAATATATTCTCACATTCAGTGGGTTGTCTTTTCATTCTGTTGATGGTTTCTTTTGCTGTGCAAAAGATTTTCAGTTTGATGTAGTCCCATTTATTTTTTCTGTTGTTTCCCTTGCTGAGGAGACATATCAGGAAAAATATTGCTGTGAGCAATGTCTGAGATTTTACTGCCTATGTTTTCTTCTAGGATTTTTCTGGTTTTCAGTCTAACATTTAACTATTCATTTTGAATTTATTCTTGTGTGTGGCATAAGAAGGTGCTTTAGTTTCATTTTTTCGCATGTATCTGTCTAAGTTTCTCAACACCATTTGTGAATAAACTATCTTCAGCCCCTTGTATGTGCTTGCTTCCTCTGCCAAATATTAATTGACTCTAGAGGTGTGGGCTTATTCCTGGGCTCTCTATTCTATTCTATTGATCTATGTGTCTATTTTTATGTCAATACCATGCTGTTTTGATTACTATGGCCTTAGAGTTTAGTTTGATGTTAGGTAGGGTGATTCCTCCAATTTTGTCCTTTTTTCTCAAGATTACTGTTGCTATTTGGGGTCTTTTGTGGTTCCATATAAATTTTTAAAATATTTGTTTTAGTTCTGTAAGGTATGTCATTGGTATCTTGAGAGGAATTGTGTTGAATTTATAGATTGCTCTAGGTAGTATGGATATTTTATCGATGTTAATTCTCCCTATCCGTGAATGCTGTATGTTCTTCCACTTATTTGTATCTTCTTCAATTTCTATTTATGTATTTATTTATTTGTTTGTTTGTCTATTTATTTATTTATTTTTAGAGAGGGTGGCAAGGGAGGGAGAAAGAAAGGGAGAGAAACATAAATGTGTGGGTGCCCCTTGCATACCTCCTACTGGGGACCTGGCCCGCAACCCAGGCATGTGCCCTAGACTGGGAAGCGAACCAGCAACCCTTTGGTTCGCAGGCTAGCACTCAATCCACTGACCCACACCAGCCACTGCTGAAATTTTATATCTAATCTTATTATGTATAGATAAGTACATTTATTTTAAATTGAGCCAGTTTTCATGAGAAAGAGATGCTAAATGAATAGACAAAACTGAATTGAAAGGATTTTTAGGCTGCTTATATCTAGCTTGTTTACATCACAGCTATTGGCTAAATTAGCAGGATTTATGGGCTACAGATAGCAGTGAGATTGAATTTTTTAGACTTATGACATCTCTACAGAGATTTAGATTTATTCATAATTGTACGAGGTTTGCTGGCTAACTTACCCACTTAAGATGCCTGAAAGTGGACAAGTTAGCAGCTGTGAGATATTTTCTCAGCATTTGTAAAAAGTTGTAAATTATGTTACCCTGTGGGACAGAATGTTAGATGAAATGTTACCTGGATTTAGAGGCAAAAGTGGGTTTAGATAATATATTCTGTCCAAACCCAGTAAATACAGTATAAAAACTTTTGCTGTGGTTGATTTAAAAATATTTTTCACAGGAAATCTAGAAATGTAAGCCAGTAAGAAGCCCAAAGGATCTTACTTGATTAGTAATAAGCAGATGTAATCAAGAAACTTGCACAACCCATTTAGTCATCAGGACCTAATATTACAGCAGATAACTGGTTCACTGATATAAATCTTATCTCTGACTTGAAAAAATAAGTGACTTTCATAGGTAGGTACTGTTCATAAGAATAAACCCTAACTACCCCCTGAATTTGTGTCTTCTAAAAACAGACCTGAAATATCCAACTTATTGCTTTTGGTGAAGATTGCACACTTGTATCTCATAACCCAAAAAGGGAAAAAAGCAGTATTAGTTTCAAGTATGCATTTTGATGATGCCATAAATTTAGATTTATGCTGACATAATAAAATATTACAAACAAACAAAGTCAGGAGTTAACACTGTGGATGAAATGACGGCTATATATAATGTGACCAGGAACACCAGGAGATGGCCCTTGGTTATATTCTACATAATTTTGAATTTGCAGGAATAAATGCTTAGACAATATACTGAACACCATTAGTGTCAGAACAAATAAAAAGTTGTTCAGAAATCTCTAGAGGTGTGCATAAACCTTTACACCTGAAACTTCATCAATTTCAAACACAAATTGAAGAAAATTCTAACAATGACATAAATAGGACTCCCTGAACAGGCAGAAAAAGATGTGTTAGGTGCTGTGCATCTGAAATGAGTTGCTTGTCACAATATTTTTGCAAGTGTTGTGAAAAGTATGTATGCCTTGAGCATAGCAATATTGTTTGCAGTGATTGTACAAATGTTTTGCAAAGACAACTATTGAAGATTCTGATTTATTAATGTTAAAGACTTTTTTGGTTGTATTTCTTTTTTAACGATATCCATTTTTCTGTTATTTGAAAAGAAAAATTTTTATTCTTTTTATTTTTATATTTCTTTGTTTAATAATTTCTAGGTAGTAACTGAAAAGAAATGTTAAAATCATGCATTTTATTATATAAATATAATAAATGCAAATTTGAGTGTTGTTAATTTTTTTTGCATTTCAGCACATACTATTGATAAATGTATCTCTAGGATACACGTGACCTATGCTGTAATTTTTATAAGTATAGTTTATTGATTATGCTATTATGGTTGTTCCATTTTTTCTCCCCTTTATTCCCTGCCCTGCACTGCCCTGCACTGCCCCTCCCACTAGCATTCCCCATCCTCCCCTTAGTTCATGTCCATGGGTCATACACATAAGTTCTTTGGCTTCTCCGTTTCCTATACTATTCTTAACCCCCCTGTCTATTTTGTACCTACCATTTATGCTTCTTATTCCCTATACTTTTGCCCCCCTTCTCCCCTGTCCCTCTCCCCACTGATAACCCTCCGTATGATCTCCATTTCTGTGATTCTATTCCTGTTCTAGTTGTTTGCTTAGATTTTTTTTTATGTTCAGTTGTTGATTGTTGTGAGTTTGTTGTCATTTTAGTGTTCGTAGTTTTTAAATCTTTTTTTTAAGTCTTTTAAAAATATTTTATTTTTTTTATTTTTAGAGAGAGGAGAAGGGAGGGAGAAAGAGGGAGAGAAACATCAACGTGTGGTTGCCTCTTGTGCACCCCCTACTGGTGACCTGGCTTGCAACCCAGGCATGTGCCCTGACTGGGAATTGAACTGGCGACCCTTTGCTTTGCAGTCTGGCCCTCAATCCGTTGAGCCACACTAACCAGGAGTGTTTATAGTTTTGATCTTCTTCTTTCTCTTACATAAGTCCCTTTAACATTTCATATAATAAGGGCTTGGTGATGATGAACTCCTTGAACTTGACCTTACCTGGGAAGCACTTTATCTGCCCTTCCATTGTAAATGATAGCTTTGCCAGATAGAGTAATCATGGACGTAGGCCCTTGCTTTTCATAACTTTGAATACTTCTTTCCAGCCCCTTCTTGCCTGTAAGGTGTCTTTTGAGAAATCAGCTGACAGTATTATGGGAACTCCTTTGTAGGTATCTCCCTGCTTTTCTCTTGCTGCTTTTAAGATTCTCTCTTTATCTTTAACCTTTGGCATTTTGATTGTGATATATCTTGGAGTGGTCCTCTTTGGGTTCATCATCTTTGGGTCCATCTTCTTTGGGACTCTCTGTACTTCCTGGACTTGTATGTCTATTTCCTTTACCAATTAGGGAAGTTTTCTTCCATATTTTTTCGAATATGTTTTCAATTACTTGCTCTTCTCTTTCTTCTTCTGGCACCTCTATGATTCAGATGTTGGTACATTTAGAGATGTCCCACAGGCTCTTTAGCTTTTCCTCATTTTTTAAAATTGTTTTTTCTTCTTTCTGTTCTGATTAAATGTTTTTTTTTCTTCCTTATGTTCCAAATTGTTGATTTAATTCTCAGCTTAATCCCCTTTACTGTTGGTTCCTTGTAGATTTTTCTTTATTTCACTTAATGTAGCCTTCATTTCTGCCTGGGTCTTTTTTACACTGTTGAAGTACCCATTGAGTTCCTGGAGCCTCCTGATAACAGGTGTTTTTAACTCGGCATGTGATAGGTTGCTTATCTCCTATCTCTTCAGATGCATTTTGTTTAGTTCTTTTTCTGGAGTTTTGTTCTGTTCTTTCATTTGGGCCATATTTCTTTGTTTCCTCATTTCACCAGCCTCCCTGTGTTTATTTCTGTATATTAGGTAGAGGTGCTTTGACTTCCTGCCTTAGTAGCATGGTCTTTTGTAGGAAAGCACACCTGTAATTTGTATGGGGCAGAGCCTTAGGTAATCACCAGGGTAGGGCAACTTGTGTTACTGCTTTGTGGCTCTGTGTGGGGGAGGGCTCAGAGAGGGGACAGTGCCACTGACTGGCCTCTGGAGTTTGGCCTGAGAGGAAGTTGTTAGGCTGTCTCCTGGTACTCACCTTGTTGCCGGTTACTTCAATTTCTCCCACTATGCCTCTGCCCTTCCAGCTGTTGCCCTCATGCTGAATCCCAGTTGGGGTGGGTCTGCATAACTCCTAAGTCTGTTGCAGGCCCTTTAAGAGGAGCCTCTTGAGAATCCTGCAGTTTCTTCTGCTACTCCAACCCCCATGGCTTATACAGCCAGAAGTTATGGAGACTTATGTTCCTGGTGCTGAGACCCTGCGATGAGTAGTCTGGTCTAGGGCTGGGGCACCTTGCTCCCGAGGTACCCATCCTGAATTTTATCCATCACATGTGGATGTGGGACTGCCCATTCTGTGTCTCCATGCCTCTCCGTGCCTCTCCACCTCTCCATGCTTTTCCATGCATCTCCACATATCTCCACATCTCCACCTCTTCTACCCATCTGGCTGAATATCACTTCTTTAAATCCTTGGTTGTTGGACTTCTATACAACTCGATCTTTTGACATTTCTGGGTGTTATTTGTTTTGTAGTCTAGGTGTAATTTTTGCTGTAGTTGTGCGAGGATTTGAGGCGTGTTTACCTATGCCTCCATCTTGACTGGGAATCTGTTTAGAACTTTTAATATCTGTGTTTATAAAGGATATTAGTCTATATCATTTTAAAATGAATTTGTTAAATTTTGGCATCTAGGTAATGGCCTCGCTAAATGAGTTCAGGAAGAGTTTGTGTAGAACTCCTATTCTTTTTCTTTTTTAACTTTATTTTTATTCTTGTCATTATTACTGATGTCCTTGTTTCCCCCCTGCTTTGTCCTCCTCCACCCAGCCTTGGCCTATCCTTCCCTATGGCCATCACTACACTGTTGTCCATATGTCATGCATGTATGTTCTTTATCTAATCCCTTCACCTCCTTGCATCCAGTTTCCCCTCCTCTCTGATAGAATTGCTTTTATTTCTTTGTTAAATATTTGGTCAGATTCACTAGTGAAGCCTGTCTGGGCCTTGAGTTTCTTTTTGTGAAAGTATTTAATTGCAAATTCAAGTTTTTAAATAGATATAGGGCTCTTCAGGTTCTGTGGTTAAGGGATGCAACCTGAATGAGTCTGGCTCAAGATCCACCATGGGGCAGAACATATTTGTTCAGAACAAGTTTAAAAATAGCATTAGCCCTTGTATATTGATCAATATGGAATTTCTTAATTTTTTTCTATTAAAGTACCTAGTTCTATCAAAGATTTTGCTACCCCAGAATCATCTTGTTGTATCTGGGTTCCCTAGATTTTAGATAAAACCAATTTGTTTAGATTCCTTTTAACTTCTCTTAGTGATAGGCCTGTGATGGAGGAAGATGGAGGGAAAAAAGCTCCTTCTAACTTTGCCAGTCTAAGAGATCTGAGGAAAGCCTGGTTTCTCATAGCCTCCCCCTACCCAAACTCTACCTTCTCAAGACCCTGCTGCATTGAGAGAATAACGTAGACAAGGGCTACTTCATTCCTAGAACTGAAAAAGCCATGGCCTATGTGAGTTAGAATTGTTTCTTTCCTTTCTGAAACTCAATGTTTTTTCTATGTCATGTCAACATTTTTATTTTATATTGTTAAATTTTATAAGCCCTTCATTTTTCTATGTACTTATTAAAATGCCAGGAAAATTATAGGTATACTTTTATTAGAAGTACAAATATAATGGCTTTGGATAGGAGGAAATGAAAGGAAGGCTCAGGGAAAGGAAATGAAAGAAAAAATGATTTATACTTATACAGGATGGAGAACTAATGAGATATACAGGCATAAGAATGTGATATAAAAAGTCTCAGTACCTTGGAGATAGTATAACAAGGAAAAAGACAACTATGGTTTGGGACAGGTGATAATGTGTGATAGGAAACCTTCCGCATGGTCAAGAGAAGAGGCATTTGGAAGGAAGGTTAGTATATAGGATTATATTTTCCACACTTGTACTGGACTCTGTTACTGTGAATGTATTCTTTTTCCTTGCAAAACACCTCAAATTTTACTTAGGGAACAAAAGTACTTAATAAATGCTACATCAGTACAAAAGACATGTAGCCTATAACTCATTCTTTAAAACCAGAACAGCCATGTAAAAATTCAGTACAGATTCTTATTTTTACTTAAAAATATCTAAGGGTACACCTTGGAAATTGAAATATGCCTTTTCTTTCTAGAAATATGACATCCATGTTTTCTGGTCAGTAATGCTCTATCAAACATTGTGCTAAGGCCAATGTACTAAGTCAAAGCAGACAGATGAGCAGTAAAGTTGTTTGATATCTCCTATTCTTGCTGAACTACACCAGTAGAACACTGTGCTGGGAGAAAGATTTTGAGAGAAAGAAGGAATTGCAGACCCTCTACCACAAACAGAAAACCTAATGCACTGATTTATATATAAAAAGTTTAAACAAACCTGCACACTTAATGCTATAACAAAATACTATAACAAAATGAGAAAATAATACCTTTAGTCTACTTCCAGCACAAGCACACATTCACTGGTGCCCTGTAAAATGGGAGTGCTGACATTTTCGCTTTCATAGCACTAACAACTAAAAAGCACGTGGCATACAATACTTTGATCTTGACGTGGGTAACCATGGAAGTTCCAAGATTATATCCACTAAGTTAGTCTGAGTATTTATCTATAAAAGTATTTTTTCAAAAATGCTTCAAAGAGAGCTGTAGAAACTGTTCTACATTAGGACCAGCAGAAGACATAGTGATACAGGGTCTGCAAATGTAAGACTAGGAATTAACTTTTACATGTAGCTTTTAGGTAAAGGATATATCTCTCAGTTAATTCCTACAGCCAAGACTCATTGTGACAATAGGAGCTCCAGAAACTTCAAACAGGCAGCTGGCTTGAGGAACATCCTAGATAAATGCTCCCAAACAGTAAAAACCCCACTGAGGCTGAAGGGCTAAAACTTTCGTGCTAACACATCAACATGTATACTGGAGAATGCACTCCAGATGGAATGCTAGATGTGGACTTGCTCCAGAGGAGCCCAGCTCAAGCCCCTAAGAGAGATGTCCACTTAGGGCAGAGTACTAGTGTTACCATTAATGTTTAGCTGGATTTTGAGAAGGGGAGCAAAAGGGACTAGAGATTGAGTATATAAAACTGGAAAACCAGAGCCTGTTTGCTTCACCAGGAAGGTACAGGTTTTCACACTACCAGGGACCACAGCATAGTGCTTTACCAAGGGGATTAATATTCCTTCCTTCCCTGCTCTGGTACCAGATTGTTGGAGGGTGCAGGGGAAAGTGAGGGACCATAGAGGCCTCTCAGTCTAACTAGGGGGTGTAAACCCATCCAAAGCCTGTGAAAGCTTGGGAAATTGGTTGTTTTTAAAAGGCATCTAGTCTTTTTCAGTCCTGAGATATAATCCCAGGGGAATGAAGAAATGCTCTCTTTCTGGCTCAGGACCTGCATTCACCCTGTGCACTCACACATTCTCTCAGCTGTGTGGCCGTAGCAGCCACATGACCCATGGCCTCTACATACAGGCTATAGGAGGAAACCCGAATACAGAAGCACAGCAAAGAGCTGCAGCTGGAAACACACTCTAAGCTAGCCAAGTGCTGGACTGGACTGTA
Source organism: Mormoops blainvillei (assembly GCA_004026545.1). Taxonomy (NCBI): domain Eukaryota; kingdom Metazoa; phylum Chordata; class Mammalia; order Chiroptera; family Mormoopidae; genus Mormoops; species Mormoops blainvillei. Next base: position 463,963 of record PVJD01000331.1, read on the forward strand.
CTTTAACATGAAGCACAAACTCTGGACTCTGGCCTTCATTTTGGCCCTATTAAAGATAAAACTTTTACTGCAGTGGGATGGACAGATATGGATAAGATTAAACTTTTACTGTGGTGGGACGGACAGATACTCGTTTTCCACCAATAACACTAGGTTTACTGAACACAAGGTTTTCCTGAAGAAATTTGTCCCTGGAGTGTCAGGTAATTTTTTTGATGCATCAATACTTGACATAAATGAAGAGTTGTAGAACAGAGATGGCCTCCTGAAGACCTTGTGTTCTGTCGTTGGCTAATGCCTCTCCCAGCACACTATGCTACTGATGTCCAGATCAATCTCATTGCTTAGAGGTGGGACCTAGTGCCACAGATTGTTCTGGGAAGCTGGCATAGATTGCACAATGAAATCGCCACTGAACCACTGGACTTCTTTTTCTGCTCCGTAGTCCAGAAACATTTCTTTAAGTCAGAAAGTTGGTAACTGAGCTGCATGTTGAATATGTCACCAGCCACTTCATCTTTATGGTGCTGTAAAGTTGTTGTGAAGGCCACCATGTTAAATTCAGGAATCTGCTCCAACGGCTTATCTTCAATATACTTTTCTACCAAGGAAATATATTTGTTAAAAAATAGGCATGTATGTGAATTTATTCTCAGCTGTGTCTTTAAACTGCTGGTAGTACTTCTCTATGAAATTTCTTTGTATTACCTGGAACTTGTCATCCATGATAATGTCCTCTAAATACCCAACTACAGATTCAAATTTTTCATCAGAGGAGGGAGAGAAAGACAACCATAAGCTCTTTTCCTCTAGGGTGTTCATTGCCACCACCACATCCACCCTATATGGGTGAGCTAAACTGTTGGTCTCCTACCCTGCCTGAGTTCTAAGGCCAAACTCTGTTCTGCTCTGCAGAGACCTAACTGGCCTCATCAGGGAGACCTTGTTGCCAGTCAGAGCCAGGTCATGGGTCACAGCCCAGCCACAGGCTGATCAGGCCTCTTTACCTGGCCAGGCGTCTGTGTGAGTTGTTGTAGCCACCAGGAGGGGTGAATGTGCTTTTGTTTTCAAGTCTAACAGAAGTGATGTGAAAATGAATATAACTGCTTTATGGGAAGTGGTGGAAGCAGGTAGACATACATATTCAGTAGCTATTACAAAATTAAGGAAGTTAAATAATTACCTCAATATTTTTCTTTTTTTTTCTAGTACTTTTCCTTAGGCCTTTAAAAAAATATTACTATTTATTTACGGAATGACTCCTCTGTGCTAGGAGGTTGGTTCTACAATAGTTGAGTGAAACAAGCCTTGTGGCCTTAATTTCCTCTAGCTTATGATATTTTTGGTTTTGGGTGGTGGCTGCATATATAGATTTTTTTGTTGTTCAGTTATAGTTGGCCCAATTTTCCCCCCCTTATTCTCCCCTGCCCTGCCCTTCCCCACTCCCTCAGTCAGTCTCCACCCTGTTGTCCATTACCTGGGTCCTTTATACATGTTCTTCCTTGCCTAGGCCCTTCCCCTTCTTTCCCCCATTTTCCTTCTCCCTGCTCCCCTCTGGGCACTGTCAGTTTGTTCCTTATTTCCATGTCTCTGGTTCTATTTTGCTCATTCATTTGTTTTGTTCATTAGATTCCACTTATAAGTGAAATCATATGGTATTTGTCTTTTGTCCCCTTGGCTTATTTTACTTAGCATAATACCCACCAGTTCCATCCATGCTGTCACGAAGGGTAGGAGTTCCTTCTTTCTTTCTTCTGTGTAGTATTCTATTGTGTAAATGTTGATGGGAATGCAGACTGGTTCATCTATGCACTATAGAATTTTGTTCAATGCCACAATATCCTTGTTGATTCTTTGTTTTGAAGATCTAGCCATTGTTGATGGTGATGTGTTAAAATTCCATATGATGACTGTGTTGCTGTTGATGTCTTTCTAGTAGCCCTCCAAGATTTTCCTTATGTATTTAGATGCTCCTATGTTGGGTGCATGTATGTTTACAATGCTTATATACTCTTGTTTGACTACTCCCTTAAGTATTGTGTAGTGTCCTTGTTTGTCTCTTGCTTTGGCCTTTGTTTTGAAGTCTGTTTTGTCTGATATAAGTGTTGCTACCCCAGCTTTTTTTTCAAGCCCGTTTGCTTGGAATGTTTTTTTCCATCCCTTCACTTTCAACCTGTGTAGGTCTTTTGTTCTGAATGGGCCTCTTGTAGACAGTATAGATGTGGGTGGTGTTTTCTTATCCATTCAGATACAGTATATCTTTTGACTGGAACATTTAATCCATTTACATTTAAGGTTACTATTGATAGATACTTATTCATTGACATTTTCCCCTTTGTACCTGTGTTCCTCTCTCCCTCTCTCTCTCTTTCTTCATCTTCTTAAAACAATCCCTTTAGCATGTCTTGCAATGCTGCTTTGGTGGAGATACACTCTTTTAGACCCCCCGCCCTTTTTTTTTTTGTCTGTGAAGCTCCTTATTTCATCTTCCATTTTAACTGAGAGCCTTGCTGGGTAGAGTAGTGTCAGTCGCAGGCCTTTGGTTTTCATTACTTGGAATATTTCTTGCCATTCCCTTCTGGCTTGTAGTGTTTCTATTGAGAAATAGAAACAGCTGATAGCCATACTGGAGCTCTCTTGTATGTTAGTAGCTGTTTCTCCCTTGATGCCTTTAAGATTCTCTTTTTGTCTTTAAATTTTGCCAATTTAATTGTGATGTGTCTTTGAAGGGGCCTCTTTGGGTCATGTTGATTGGGACCCTCTGTGTTTTCCTGGACTTGTGTGACTTTTTTCATCATCAAGTTAGGGAAGTTTTCTGCCATAACTTTTTCAAACAAGGTTTCTAACCATTGCTCCTCTTCTTCTCCTTCTGGTATCTCTATGATACAAATATTATTACATCTCATGTTGTCCTGAAGTTACCATAATACCTCTTTGTTCTTTTTTTAATCTTTTTTCATATTGTTGTTCTCTCTGTATTTTTTTTTTTTTACCTTGTCCTCCAACTTGTTGATTCAATCCTCTGCTTCATCTAGCCTGCTTTTAATTCCTTCTAGTGTATTCTTCATTTCAGGTATTGCATTCTTCATATCCTCCTGGCTCTTATTCATGGTTTCTATGTCATTTTTCATGCTGATGTAGTTCCCAGTAAGCTCCTTGTAGCTTCCATAGAGTTCCTTGTAGTTCTCACTGAGCTCCTTGAGCACCCTTAGAACCATTAGTTTGAACTCTATGATACATGCTTGCCTCAATTTCATTTAGCACTCTTTCTGCAAATTCCACATTTCCTTTCTTTTTTTTTTCTTTGTCTCTCCATTTTGGGTGACTCTAGTTTGTTTTTATGCATTAGATATATCTTTTTTGACTCCTTGTCTTAGTGGAGCTGTCTTCCATGGTAGGAGACCTGTGGGACTCAGTGGTGCAGTCTTCTTGATCTCCTGAGCTGGATGCTCTTGGGATGCCCTTTATGCTGTTTATGTGGGCTCTCTTTTTGTAATTGGGTTTTGGTTGTTGGATTGTTCTTTGGTTGGTTCTTCTCTCTGGTTGGCTGACTGAGAGTCATACTGCCCACTGTGTATTGTATGCTGTAGTACAGGTGTGGATGGTGCAAAGCATCCTCTGTACATCTTGGCTTCAAAAATTCATATCACCTGAGATTCCATTGATGGTTCAGGTCACTTGTTGGAAGATCCACTGAAAATCCATTCTTGGGGCACAAGTGAATGAACTCAGCTTCACATACAGAACTGCCATCTTCTGTCTTATCTTTTGCAATTTTTTAAAGAGGTTTTTATTAACAACTGTACTCTAAATATGTAAATTCATTGCATGCACTGTTTGCTTTTCATGAATGCTAAAATTTAATTATCATTATAACCATAACCAGCATTATTAATATACCTGCTATGTGCTACATTTAAAAAAATTTTATGTTAATTAATGCCCACAAAAGCTCTACTAAAATGGTATGATCAACATCTTACAAATGATTCTAGAGAAATTCCATTATTTTCCTGAAGTCACAGGGGGTGAAAAATGGTAGAATTAAGATCTACTTAATATGTTGTATGCCACTGCTAAAGACTTTTCCACACTTACTACATTACCACAATTATGTTCTAACTTGTATTTGCTGATGCTTAAGAAACTCTAAGTGAAATCAAAGCATTTTCTACATTTATTTTATTAACATATTCCTTATCCACATAAAGTATATAAAGTAGAATAATTTGTATGCAGAAAGGAATTTGCATATTTATGTGATATCACATCCATAGCATTTCCTCCAGTGTAATGTATCTGATATTTCATAACTGAAAATTTATGACTCCCTGTATTAATTACATCATAATATGAATCTTATGATGTAAACTGAGTTGTGATCCATAAAAAAAGCCCTTCTGGATTCCTCATAGACATAAGGTTTCTCATCAGTTTTTTTTAATCTGATATACAATAATCTGAAATTATTTAAAACCTATCCTCATTTCTTAAATGCATGGTGAATCACCAGTATGAATTTTCTGATGTCAGTTTAATTTAGAACTACAACTAAAGGCATTCCTACATTTCTTACATTCATAAAGTTTCTTACCTGTGTGTATTTTATGATATTCTTTAAGATGCAAACAATGACTAAGGCTTTTTCATATTCTTTATGTTCATAGGGTTTTTCTCACCAATATGAATTCCCCAGTGGCAAATAAGTTGTGAGCTCAGAGTAAAGTCTTTCCCACATCCTTTAATTTCATCAGGATTCACACATATTTGAAATATGTGATGTAGGTTAAGTTGTAATTTATGAATAAAGGTCATGCTACATTCTTTACATTCGTAGAATTTCTCACCAGAATGAATTATCTGATTATTAATAAGTCAAGAACCATGAGTAAAGTTTTCCTCACATTTTTTATATTCAAAGGGTTTTTCATCAGTATGAATTCTTTCATGTTGACCAAGGTAAGAGCCACTACTAAAGGCCTTTCCACATGCCTTATATTTGGAGTGTTTCTTAACAGTACAAATTTTCTGATGCTGAATAAATTTATAGCCATGAATAAAGGCCTTCCAACATTTTTACATTTATAGCATTTGCCAGCAGTGTGATGTCTCTAGTGGTAAGGAAATTGGAGCCATGGCACAGTTGCAATGCCAAGTGAAATCTGAAGCCACACCCTCAGCATGACCCTTCTGGCCAGCCAGTCACCTCAGATAATAGCTGCACCCAGGCCAGCACCAGCAGCAACCACCAGCTCCAGGTCCAGCATCTGCTGTTGTCTCACCTGCTGTTGCATTTCCACAGCCCATTCTGATGGCCCACATGACAACCACTGTAGCTGATGAGACTGTGGGCTCTGCTGTCAGCCACACACCAGGTCATGCTATTACTGGGGACTTCAGTGAAGAAAGTAATGCTGATCCTCAAGGCCTGTATTCCAGCAGAAGCAGCAGTTTTACCCATGACATTAACAGTTTTGGGAGTGTGCTCAGAACCAGTGTGATCTTAAGCTTTATGAGGGTTTCAGCAAAATGTTGAAATAGTATAGATTACAAATGGATTAGTTTAATCAGGAAGTTCAGATTGAATGATTCCAAGATGGCTACAGAGCTGCTGGAAGCTTCATCCACTCATTGCCAGCCCCAGGCCAGACTTGCAGCTAAGCTACAGAGCAATCAACTTGAGGAACCAGTTGAAGTGTAGCCTAGACTTCCAGTAAAGATGGCAGCATAGGTAAACACAGCTAGCCTCCTCATACAATCACATCAAAATTACAACTAAACTATAGAACAACCATCACTTGGAACTATCAGAAGTTGAGTTGAATGGAAGTATGTCAACTACGGAATTAAAGAAACCACATCCATCCAGGCTGGTATGAGAGGCAGAATATGTTATCTTGGAAGCAAGGAGTCCCAGCTCCACACCAGGTTCCCCAGCCTGGGCTTCCAGTGGGAGGATGATAAGTTCCTATGACTTCTGGCTGTAAAAACCAGGAGGGATTAAGTCAGTGGAGGAAACTTCTAGAATCCCAAGCAGTCCCTTTTAAAAAATGCACACAAGGACTTATACAGACTCACTCCCTCTGAGCTCCAGCACTAAGGTAGCAGCTTGAGAGGTACCAGCAGCATACAGGGAGGAACCGAGGTGTCTGACATCAAGGCAGGAACTGGGTGACAGCTTCCTCCCAGACAGAATGATGAGGAGAGGCCATTGTCCCTTCTCTGAGCCTTTACCCCGTAGAGCCACAGAACTGGCAAGCAGGTGCCATATTCATCAACTTGGCTAACACTGTTTTCCCTATCCTGGAGATTCCCTGATACTCCATCCCACCCAACTTATAGGCCCATACAAACTGTTAACCATGACTTTCCCATAGGAATGGCTGCCCTTGGCTCATGCGTCACAACTTCTCAAATCCTATTAAACAAGAAACAGCCAGGGTTAGTAACCCTGCTAACCTCTTGCTAAGAGGTACCAGGGTTACTAAGCTAGTTAAGCCAGGGTTAGTAACCTCTTGCTAAGAGGTACCAGCCTGGAACTAGCAGTAGCCAGCCTGGAACTAGCAGTAGCCAGCCTAGATTCACAGCCTGGTTTCACCCAGGAATCTCCAAGCCCAGCCCAAGCAGCACCCATCTCAGATTGCTTATAGCTCAGTCAAGGTGGTCCCAGCAGAACATAGATGGTGGCTGACCTTGGCCTGCATCACCCAGGAAACCTCAGAGCCTGTTTACCCAGTGGACAGCTACAGATCATGTTGGAAAACCAGCCCCCTACCCCTACACAGCTAATCCTCCACAGAGAATGGAGGTTGGTGGTCAGTGGTCACAGCCAGTCCTTGCAGCTCACTGGCCTGGGTAAATCCCTCCTATTGACCTTCTAAGAGCAAGCAGTGCTCAAATACAAGAAGAGGGTATATCAACTCACATGGAGGGCACAGCTCAAGTACCCAGCTTGGGTGATAGGGGAGGCTGTGCCACTGGGCCATTCGGGATGCTTGCTACATTAGGCCATGCTACCAAGACAGGGAGTCACAGAAGCTCTACCTACATATACATAGAAACAAGCACAGGGAGGCTGCCAAATAGAGGAGACAAAGAGACATGGCCCAAATGAAAGAACAGATCAAAACTCCAGAAAAAGAACTAAACAAAATGGAGATAAGCAATCTAGCAGATGCAGAGTTCAAAACACTGGCTATAAGGATGCTCAAGGAAGTTAGTGAGGACCTCAATAGCATAAAAAAAAAATCCAGTTAGAAATGAAGGATATACTAATTGAAATAAAGAACAATTGACAGGGAATCAACAGTACAGTGGATGAAGCCAAGAATCAGATCAATGATTTGGAACATAAGGAAGCAAAAAAGCACCCAAGCAGAACAACAAGAAGTAAAAAGAATCCAAAAAAATGAGGATAGTGTAAGCAGCCTCTGGGACAACTTTAAGCATTGCAACATTGACATCATAGGGGTACCAGAAGGAGGAGACAAAGAGCAAAAAATTGGAAATCTATTTGAAAAAATAATGAAAGAAAACTTCCCTAATTTTGTGAAGGAAATTGACATGCAAGTCCAGGAAGCAGAGAGTCCCAAACAAGATGGATACAAAGAGGCCCACTCCAAGACACATTGTAGTTAAAACACCGAAGGTTAAAGATAAAGAGAGAATCTTAAAAGCAGCAAGAGAAAAAGTTAGTTACCTACAGTGGAGTTCCCATAAGACTGTCAGCTGATTTCTCAAAAGAAACTTAGCAGGCTAGAAGAGATTGGCAAGAAATATTCAAAGTCATGAAAAGCAGGGAACTACAGCCAATTGTGGTTTTATTTGCATCTTTCTGATGGCTAGTGATGTTGAGCATTTTTTCATGTGTCTATGGGCCCTCTGTATGTCCTCCTTGGAGAAATATCTGTATAGCTCCTTTGCCATTTTTTAATATTGGATTGTTTGTCTTCCTGGTGTGGAATCATGTGAGTTATTTATGTATTTTGGAGACCAAATCCTTGTCCAAGGTATCATAGGCAATTATGTTTTCCCATATGGTTGGTTCCCTTTTCATTTTGCTGATGTTTCCTTTAGTTGTGCAGAAACTTTTTAATATGATATAGTCCCATTTGTTTTTTCTTTCCTTTATGTCCCCGGCCCTAGAGGTTGTATCAGTGAAAATATTACTGCATGGGATATCTGAGATTTTCCTCCTTATTTTCCCCTCTAGAACTTTTATGGTGTCGTGACTTATATTTAAGCTTTTTTGCCATCTTGAGTTTATTTTCATGTATGGCACAAGTTAGTGGTCTAGTTTCATTTTTTTGCATGTCCCTGTCCAAATCTCCCAACATCATTTATTGAAGAGGGTATTTTTACTCCATTTTATATTGCTGCTCCCTTTGTTAAATATTACTGACCATATTGGCATGGGTTTTTTTTATCTGGGCTCTGTATTCTGTTCCATTGGTCTATATGTCTGTTCTTATGCCAGTACCAGACTGTTTTGGTTACAGTGGCCTTGTAATATAGTTGCATTTCAGTTGTTGTGATCCCTCCTACTTTGTTCTCCTTTCTCAAAATTGCTGAGGCTATTTGAGGTCATTTATAGTTTCATGTAAATTTTTGAAGTATTTGTTCTATATCTGTGAAATACGTCATTGGTATTTTGATAGGGATTGTGTTGAATCTGTAGATTGCTTTGGTAGTATGGACATTTTGATGATGTTAATTCTTCCAATACATGAACACAGTTTATGCTCCTATTTATTTGTGTTTTCCTTAATTTCTTTCTTCAGTGTTCTGTAGTTTTTTGAGTATAGGTCTTTTACCTCCTTTGTTAGGTTTATTCCTAAGTACTTTAATTTTGTTATTGTTATAGTGAATGGGATTTTACCCCAAATTTCTATTTCTGATATTTCATTGATAGTGTACAACAATGCCCTTGATTTCTGAATATTGACTTTGTATCTGGCCATTTTGCCAAATAAATGTAGTATATTGAGTAGGTTTTTGGTAGAGTCTATAGTGTTTTCTATGTACACTATCATGTCATCAGCAAACAGTGACAGTTTTACTTTTTCAATTTGGATTTTTTTATTTCTTTTTCTTGTCTGATCACTGTGGCTAGAACTTTCAATACTATGTTGAATAGAAGTGGTAAAAGTGGACACCCTTGTCTTGTGCCTGTTCTTAGGAGAAAAGTTTTTAATTTTTGCCCATTGTGTATATTGTTTGCTGTAGTTTTCTTATACATGGCCTTTATTATATTGAGGTGTGCTCCCTCTACACCCACTTTGCTGACTTTTTATCATAAATTGATGCTGTACTTTATAAAATGCTTTTTCAGCATCTATTGATATGATCATGTGGATTTATCTTTCATATTGTTTATGTGGAATATTACATTAATTGATTTGTATATATTGTACCATCCTTGCCTCCCTGGCATGAATCCCTTTTGACCATGTGTATGATCTTTTTAATGTATTACTGGATGTGTTTTGCCAATTTTTTTTTGAGAATTTTAGCACCTATGTTCTTCAGAGGTACTGGCCTTTAGTTTTCTTTCTTTGCTGTGTCTTTACCTGGTTTTGGAATTAGGATACCACTGGGCTCATAAAAAGAGTATGAGAGTCTTCCTTATTTTTGGATTTTTTGGAATAGTTTGAGAAGAATCTGGGTTAACTCTTCTCTAAATGTTTGGTATAATACTCCTGTAAATGTGTCCGGCCCAGGGTTTTTGTGTGCCAGGAGTCTTTTGATTATTGCTTCACTTTCACTAGCTGTTATCAGTCTATTCAGGCTTTCTGCTTCTTCTTGACTCTGTTTTGGAGAATTATATGTTTTCTATAAAATTGTTAATTTCACCCAGGCTTTCAAATTTCATGGCATATGGTTGTCATAGTAATTTCTTACAATCCTTTGTATTTTTGTGGAATCAGTTATAATTTCTCCTCTTTTGCTTCTGATTTAATTTATTTGGGTCCTGTTTCTTTTCTTGATGAGTCTGGTTAAAGGCTTGTCAATCTTGCTTATCTTTTCAAAGAAGCATCTCCAGAATTTATTGATCCTTTGAATTGTTAATTTAGTCTCTATGTCATTTAATTCTGCTCTGATCTTGTTTATTTCCTTCCTTCTTATTGCCATGGGCTTTGTTTGTTGTTGTGACTCTCGTTTTTATAGATCTTTGGTTAGTTCATTTATTTAAAAATTTTTTATTTTTTAAAGTAGGCCCATATTGCAATGAACTTCCCTCTCAGGACTGCCTTCACTGTGTCCCATAGGTTTTGGGCTCTTGTGGGTTCATTTTCATTTGTTACCAGAAACTTTTTGATTTCTTCCTTGATCTCATTGTTTACCCATTCATTGTTTAATAACATGTTATCAGTCTCCATGGATTTGAATATTTTGGAATTTTTTTCTTGTGGTTTGTTTCTAATTTTGAGCCATTGTGATCTGAGAAAATGCTTGATATGATTTCAATTTTCTTGAGTTTACTGAGGTTTATTTTATGTCCTATCATGTGGTCTGTCTTTGAAAATGTTCCATGTGCATTTGAAAAGAATGTATATTTTGCTTCTGTGGTGTAAAAGGTTCTGTATATATCAGTTAAGTCCATTTGATCTAGTGTGTTGTTAAGTGCTACAATGTCCTTGTTGATTCTTTGCTTGGAAGATCTGTCCATTGTTGACAGTGGGGTGTTAAAATCCCCTACTATAAGTGTGTTGCTCTCTATATCTTTCTTGAAGTCCTTCAAAATTTTCCTTATATATTTGGATGTGCCTATTTTGTATGCATATATGTTTACAATATTTATAGTTTGTTGATGGATTCTTCTCTTGAGAATGATGAAGTGTCCTTCCGTGTCTCTCTTTATGGCTTTTGTTTTGAAATCTATTTTGCCTGACATAAATATCCTGTTTTATTTTTCCTGACTGTTTTCTTGGCATATTTTTTTCCAACCTTTCACTTTAAGTCTGTGTAGGTCTCTTGTTCTGAGGTGGATCTTGTATACAGCATATATGTGGATCATGTTTTCTTATCCATTCAGCTTCCCTGTGTTTTCTGATTGGAGCATTTAATCCATTAACATTTAAGGTTATTATTGAAAAGTACTTATTCATTGTCATTTTGTCCTTTTGTACCTGTGTTCCTCTCTCTTTCATTCTATACCTTCATCTTCTTAAAGCAGTCCCTTTAGTATGTCTTGCAATGCCAATGGGGTATAGGTATATTCTTTTAAGCTTCTTTTGTCTTGGAAACTCCTTATTTCCACTTCCATTTTAAAGGGAAGCCTTGCTGGGTAAAGTACTGTTAGTTGCAGACCTTTGCTTTTCATTACTTGGAATATTTCTTGCCATTCCCTTCTGGCTTGTAGTGTTTCTTTTGAGAAATTACTTGCTAGCTTTCTCGGAGCTCCCTTGTATGTTATGTCCTGTTTCTCCCTGCTGCTTTTAAGATCCTCTCTTTGTCTTTAAAATTTGACATTTTAGTTATGATGTGTCTTGGAGCGGGCCTATGTGGGTTCCTCTTGATTGGGGCCCTCTGTGCCTCCTGAACTTGCATGGCTTTTCCCCTCTCCAAGTTAGGGAAGTTTTCTGTCATTATTTTTTTTCAAACAGGTTTTCTACCCCTTGCTCCTTTTCTTCTCCTCTTGCTATTCCTGTGATATGACTGTTGTTACATTTCATATTGTGCTGCAGTTCCCTTAAACTTTCCTCATACATTTTGAGTCTTTTTTCATGCTGTTGCTCTGTCTGGGTATTTCTTTCTACCTTGTCTTCCAGTTCACTAATTCCATCCTCTGTTTCATTCATCCTGCTTGTAATTCCTTCCAGTGTATTTTTTTATTTCAGATATTGTATTCTTCATTTCTTCCTGGTTCTTGGTTATAGTTTTTATTTCCTTTTTCATAGAAATAAAAAGTTTACACTCAATTCTCACTGAGTTCCTTGACCATCCTTATAACCATTTTTTAAAATTCTATGTCTGATAGATTGCTTACCCCAATTTTATTTAGTTTTTTTTTTTTTTCTGGGGATTCTTCCATTTCTTTCAATTGAGGTTTCTTTGTCTCCCAATTTTAGGTGACTCCTTTTGTTTGTTTTTGCATCACGTGTTGCTCTACTTTGCCTGCCTGTCTTTGTGAGGTCAACCTCTGAGGGACGTAGTGGTGCAGTCTCATTGATCTACTTGTCTGGATATTCTAGGGTTGCCCTTTCACCTGTTTGTGTGGGGCCTCTTGTTGTACTTGGGCTTTTCTTGTTGCTGGCTTCTTCACTGGTGGGTTCTCCCCTCCAGCTGGCTTACTGGTAGTCACAACTCCCACCTCGTCTTGTATGCTATTGTACAGGTGTTGCTTAACAAAGCAGTATTACCAGACAACCAAACCTACACCAGCAAAAAGAACTCCCCTACCATATCAGCAATATCAATCACAACTGAGCAAAGATTAAAAGAGGTGGAGATTAAGAATATTGTAAATTAAGACAAAGGGAATATGAGATGACTAAAAGGGGAGAAAATGTTTTTGAATGGGGAGAGGCAGGAGGATTGATGAGTTGGGATAGAACTGCAGTGAAGAAAGGGAAGGAAAAATTTAAAATGTAAGTAAAACATGGAAGGACCATGGCAAAAATGGGGTAAGAAAGGGGAAGAGTTTACTATGAGGTTTGAAGTAAAATTAAAAAGGTATTGGACCAACCGGAGCAAAATTGCAGAAAAACTATAGCAGGGTCTATAGCAACAACAGCTGAATGAAGTTTAATAAAGGTGGAAAGGAAATAAGAATATTGTTCAAAAGACAAAAGTGAATATGAGATGTTTATGGTAAAGAAAAATGACCTTGAAGGATGGGGGAAGGAAACTAATAAGAGTTAGGAATAAAGCCCAGGCTAAGAAAGGGGAAAGAAATGAATAAAATTCCTTACTCAACTGATCAGGAGCAATGGGAAAGCAAAATGGAGTAAGACAAGGGGAGAGTATCTTATGGGATTTAAATTCAAACAAATAGTAAACAAATAGGAGTTCCACTGGAGAAGTATAGCAATAACTGGGGTATTTCACCCAACTAGCCACAGTTTATAAAGGAGGGAAGTAAATAAGACTATTATAAGAGGGGAAAAAGAATGTGAGTTGACTTAAGAAAGAAAAGAGCTTATGTGAGATTAGATTGAGGAGAAATAAAGTAAGGGATAAGAACATGGTGTAGTGTGAGAGAAAATAAAGTTTACAACAGTAAGAAAGGTCAGAAAGATGGCAACATGGAATAATACCAGGGAGTGGTGCTGTGTGGGATTTGGGATAACATTAATGTGAAAGAACATATAATCTGAATAAAAAGAATAAAAGACCAAGAGTAGTGAATTATTTGGAATACAAGTGAAGTGAAAGAAGGAAAATTAAAGTAGTATATGAAAGGAAGCAAAAAAAGAAAAAGAATGGAAGAAAAAAACCACATTTTCTGATGAAGAGCAAGGTGAAATTTTCTCAGCTATTGGTGTTTGCCCTCTGACTTCTTTCTGGGTCTGTCTCTGGTTTTCTCAGCTCAAGTCCTGGGTGGGGTATCCAACTTCTGGCAACAAGGCCTGTATCTCCTTCCCCTGCCTCTAGAGGGAGCTTCTGTTGCAATTTGGAGGGTGAAGTCTCTGTCTCTCCTGGGAGACACTGTTCGGTCTTCTGGGAAAATTGTGGATGCAGTTTCCCTGCCCCTTCACCTCCTGTGCTAGTCTGTTTCAGTTTATTTTTAATAATGTATAATTCCTGTTTAAATAGCTATCTGTTTCATGGGGCTACGGGGCAATTTGTGTAAGAGTGTCAGCTCTCTCCTGTTAGGTGTAGTCTGCAGCACTGTGTGTGAGCCAGTCTGGGTGGTACCCTCAATCCCCCTTGTTGTACTCTTTCTTAACTCCCTGTTTTGATGTCCTCAGTGAAATAGGGCCCTAGGATCCAGTGTACTTTGTCTCCCTGTGGGAAGTTTAAAATGAGCCATTTTAGGCATTAGTCTTCCTGTCTCCTCACTCTTGCAGAAAAGCCCCCGATGGTTGTTAAGCCTGCTCAGCCCATTTTGCAGATTTTATGGACTCTTGCTTGAGTTGGGGGGCTGGGCTCAATCTTCCTCTCTTGGAGGTTCTGCCAAGGAAGGGTTCTCGGTCTGGCTGACAATAATTACAGGTGAACAGTTTCCAGCCCACTGTGCTCACAACAGTCTGTGGCCCTCATTCTCCACTCAGTGTTGTTGCACCAGGCTTGGGCTGAGAAACCAGTTTGCTTTACACCACTTTGATCAATTCACCAGGTTCACTGAGTGGAAGCAAATCATGCCCACTATCCTCCCTCCTTGTTAGCCAGGCAGCTGCATGCATGTGTGGTCCCTGCCCAGCACGCCTCAGTTCCCCTTTTGAAAAAAGTCTGTGGGCACCGTTGCCTTTCTGAGCCATGTCCCGGCTTTCCACACAAGCCAACTCTCTGGCAAGTCAAGAGTCTGTCTCAGTTATGGCTAGTCATTGCCCTTTTTCCCCAGCTCTGTGTGCAGCCAGAACACACCTCCACTCTTTGGCACTGTCCTGGCCATTGACTGCTGCCCCAGCTAGGGTGCACTGCCAGCTGTGTGTGTGTCTGTGTGCAACCTGTTTCTCCCTGGGGACTTTGTGCATTCAAGTTATCCCTGGCATGTGTCTGTGGTTTCCTTGCCATGGGAAGGGAGGGAGCCACTAGGCTGCTATCTCCGACCAGGCTCTTCTCAGGTGCTGTCCCTGCAGCAACTACCATTTCTGCTGCCATGCTCAGGGACTTTCCCCAGCCAACTATAAAACCTCCTTACTGCCCATTTTGAAGCATCCTCTGCACACTTTGGCTTCCAAACTTCATATTAGGTAGGATTCTGTTGCTTGCTCACTTTGTTTATTGGATGACCAGCTAAGTGTCCCAGTTGGGTGCATGAGCAAGTGGGGTCAGCTCCCACCTACTTTGCCACCATCTTCCTCCTCCCTATAGTGATATTCTTTTAAAAAATAAAAGCAACAGCAACTGGGAACCACAAACAAAAGCTTTCCCACATGACTTGCATTCATTGGGCTTCTCACTTGTATGAATTATCTGATGTTTAATAATCTGTGAACTCTGAATATAGGGTTGTTTTTTTTTTTTACATTTCTTACATAGGCTTTCTTACCAGTATAAATATTCTGATGTTGAGTAAGATGTGAGCTATGAATAAAGACTATCCCACAAATATGACATTCATGAGGTCTCTGCCAGTATGAATTTTTGGTAGTAAATAAAGCAGGATGTCTCTGGCCAGGTAGCTCAGTTGGTTAGAGCGTCATCCCAATACACCAAGGTTACAGGTTTGGCCCTTAATCAGGCCACATGTGATATTTCTCTCTCTCTCCCTCCTTCTCCCTCTCTGTCTTTCATCAATAAGAAAATAATCAATGAAGCGGAATGAATGACTGAAGAACTTCCAACAGTCCTTACTTTCATAGGGTTTCTCAACAATATAAATTCTCTGATGTTGAACAAGGTATAAGCCATGACTAAAGACCTTCCCACATGCTTTACTTTTGTAGGGTTTTTCTCCAGTATGAAATGAATATTCTCAGGTAGAGTAAGAGCTATGCATGAAACTGAGAGTCCTTATAGATTTGATTAAATTTAACTTTAAATCCTAGCTCTAGAAATCCTCTCTCATATATAGGAGGCCTATTTGGAAAAATTCCAACCATTGTTAATATGAGAACAGTTCGCATGACATTGATGTAATCTGGCAACTAAGGAGAGTGGACTGGAATGCATATGTGTGAACAATGACAACTTCACTGTACTAGTCACTGGACATGGTAAACAGCACTGAGTGAGTATGTGTGCTGTGTGGCCATCACATTCAACAAATATGCATCAAATTTTGCATTAAGCTTGAACATTCCTCCATGGAAACTATTCTTATAATTCAGAAGGCCACAGCTATGGGCAACTGGTAATTGGAAGCTTCATTATGACAATTCAGTGTCTCATGCAGAGTTTTTTTGCAAAACATCAAATCACCCCGGTGACTCATCCTCCTCTACAGCTCAGATTTGGCATCCTGCAACTTCTGGCTTTTCCTAAAACTAAAATCACCTTTGAAAGGGAAGAAATTTCTGACCATCAGTGAGATTCAGGAAAATATGACAGGGCAGCTGATGGTGATTGGGAGAACTGTTTGAGGTCCTAAGGTGCCTACTTTGAAAGGGACTAAGACATCATTGTCCTATGAACAATATTTCTTGAATCTGTGTCTTCAATAAAGGTCTCTATTTTTCATATTACATGGCTGGATACTTTCTGGAAAGACTATATTTGTATTTATATTTATATTATTTTCCTCAGAGACCTAATCTTTTCCCTAGATCAGGGGTGTCCAGCCTTTTGGCACCGGTGGGCCACAATGAAAGAAAAGGTGTTGTCTTGGACCATACATTAAATACACAAACACTAACAAAAACCAATGAGCAAAAAAAAGGTGTGTGCATAATTTTCATTATACCCACTACCACAGATAAGCAAAAAAGTCCTTACATAATAATCCTAATTGTGCAGCAGCAATTTTGATAATCTTTTAAAATCGTCAAGCTGGTCCCAAGTTGGTGATCACTAATATAGAAACTGTACATATCTAAGTAATAAAACGTAGTATGAAGCTTAGTAATAAAACTAAGTAATGTTTTAAGTAAATTTACAGTTTTGTGTTGGGCTGCATTCATAGCCATACTGGGCTGCATGCAGCCTGTGGGTTGTGGGTTGGACACCCCTGCCCTAAATAATCAGCAATCCTTGAGGCAGCAGGAGACAGTAGCCTGGGTCTGATAATGTCTGGACCTCTAATGGGCTAAAAATAACATCTCAAATCTAAGTTATGTTTCAGCTCCTGAGCCTTAAGGTGGAACAACACCCTGGTTACTTTCCCATGAAATAAGACCGAGGGGCAGAAGAACCACCCTCAGGATTTGAAGAAATTATTTATTATCCTTATCTCATCTCCAACCAGTCAGCTTCTAGCACGACCCCAAACATTAACCTGTGGTGTCTTGTGATTTTGCTGTATATAATCTGTAACCATTGAGGAGTTCAGGCTCTTGAGCATTAACTTCCTATCCTCCTAAGGTGGTGCCATTTACAATAAAAGTAGCCAATGTTTCTTCACTGCAATTTTTGGTATTTAGTGTGTGGCTCTGCTAGTGATGTGTAGATGAACTCTTTCTGTTCTGTAATATGTTCTGGTTAAAAGTGGATGTATTTTTCTCAAGTGACTATCACTTGTCTAAACTTTTCCTCTTGATTTCCCTGTCTTCTCTTAAAAAGGCCTTTGTTTTCCCGCTCATCCATGAACCTACACTCATCAAGGCTACATGTTAAAAGTCTTTTTATTTTTTCCCATTGAAATGATTGTTTTCAGATGTCTTGTTTTTGGAAATAATTTTTAAACTTCACAACTAGACAGCTCATCTGAAATAAGAAAGTAAACTCTTATGTTTATCTCTCTAGGAAAACTAAAATTTCTGGATGGAAATAGAAAAATTACTGAAAATAGTTCCCACAAGAAAGGAAGAGTTTAAATAGCTTCCAAATATTCCCATGCAATTTAAAAAATATATTTTATTGATTATGCTATTACAGTTGTCCCATTTTTTCTCCCTTTATTCCCCTCCACCCTGCACACCCCCTCCCACCAACATTCCCCACCTTAGTTCTTGTCCATGGGTCGTACATATAAGTTCTTTGGCTTCTCCCTTTCCTATGCTATTCTTAACCTCCCCCTGTCTATTTTGTACCTTCCACTTATGCTTCTTATTCCCTGTACCTTTTCCCCCATTCTCCACCCTCCTCCTCCCCGCTGATAACTCTCCATGTGATCTCCCTTTCTGTGATTCTGTTCCTGTTTTAGCAGTTTGCTTAGTTTGTTGTTTTATTTTTAGGTTCAGTTGTTGATAGTTGTGAGTTGTCGTTTTACTGTTCATATTTTTGATCTTCATTTTCTTAGATTAGTCCCCTTAATATTTCATTTCATAAGGGCTTGGTGATGATGAACCCCTTTAACTTGACCTTCTCTGGGAAGCACTTTATCTGTCCTTCCCATCTAAATGATAGCTTTGCTGGATAGAGTAATCTTGGATGTAGGTCCTTGTCTTTCATGACTTTGAATACTTCTTTCCAACCCCTTCTTACCTGTAAGTTTCTTTTGAGAAATCAACTGATAGTCTTATGGGAACTCCTTTGTAGGTAACTTTTTCCTTTTCTCTTGCTGTTTTTAAGATTCTCTCCTTATCTTTAATCTTGGATAATGTCATGATGATGTACCTTGGTGTGTGCTTCCTTGGGTCCAACTTCTTTGGGACTCTCTGAGCTTCCTGGACTTCCTGGAAGTCTATTTCCTTTGTCAGATCGGGGAAGTTCTCCTTCATTATTTGTTCAAATAAGTTTTCAATGTCTTGCTCTTCCTGTTCTCCTTCTGGCACACCTATGATTCAGATGTTGGAACGTTTAAAGTGGTCCCAGAGGTTCCTCAGCCTCTCCTTATTTTTTAAAATTCTTGTTTCTTCATTCTGTTCTGGTTGAATGTTTCTTTCTTCTTTCTGCTCTGAATCATTGCTTTGAGTCCTGGTTTCATTCCCTTCACTCGGTTCCCTATATATTTTTTATTATTTCTCTTTGCACAGCCTTCCCTTTTTCTTCCATATTGTGAACACACTCCACCAATTCTGTGAGCATCCCGATTACCAGTGTTTTGAACTCCGCACCTCTTAGGTTGGCTATCTTTTCATCACTTCATTCTATTTTTGGAGCTTTGATTTGTTCTTTCCTTTGGACCATCTTTTTTTTTTTTTGTCTTGGTGTGCCTATTACGTTGTGAGGGGTGGGGCCTTTAGCTATTCACCAGGGTGGGGCAACTTATATCACTGCCTTGTGGTGCTGTATGTGGAGGAGAGGTCAGAGATGAAATAATGACGGTTGCTTGGCTCTTGGCCGGCATTCAGTCACTCCCCCTGCTACCCACAAGCAAATCAGGCCCTTCCGGTGCTGATTCCCAGGTTGTTGGGTTTGTGTATATTCTAGTACCCTGTGGGTCTCTTAAACGAGCTCTCCTGTGAGACTGACCATTTCTCCCCCTGCTACAACCCCCACAGGTTTTTACCAGTATAGGTTTTGAGGCATTTCTTTTCCTGCACCAGAACCCTGGGTTGTGCAGTCTCTCTTAGCCCCCAGTTGTTCCTTCTGGCTTATCCACCTGTAAATGTGGGACCACCCGGTCCACCAGTCACTGCCTTGCCCACCAGAGTCCACCAACTGCTACCTTGCCTTGTTCTCTCTGCCCAGGCTGTCCATCTCTGCCCCTCCTACCTGTCTGAATGAGTGTTTCTTCTTCAACTCCTTGATTGTCATACTTCCCATGCAGTTCGATTATCTGGCAGTTCTGGTTATTTTTTGTTTTTAAATTTATTATTATCCTTCTTTTGGTTGTGTAAGGAGACAAAGTGTATATCTCCATGCAATTTTTAAAAAAATGAGCAATAAACACACACAGTAATAGTCATTAAAATGGTGATTCATATGGTAAAAATATGAAATTAAGACAGTGGTTCTTCAGTTTTGATAGGAATCAGCATCAAACAAGGGGCTTGCTAAAATCTGGATACAACTTTCAGTAGCTCAGTTAGTTAGGGCATTGTCTCCATACCCCAAGGTTGTGGATTTTATCCCAGGTCCAGGCACAACAAGAATCAACCAATGAGCATATAAATAGGTGAAACAACAAATCTGTTTTCCTCTCTCTTTCTCTATCTCTGCTTTCCCCTCTCTTTCTAAAATCAATTTAAAATTTTGCCTTAAAAAATGTGGATGTGTACCATAGTTTTTCAATATATTAATTTACTAATGGACAGTTAGTCTGTTTCCAGCAATCGACTGTTGTAAATAATGCTGCTTATGAACATTGGGGTGCATAGGTTCCTTTGAATTGGCATTTCAGGATTCTTAGGGTACAATGCAAGCAGTCGAATCACTGGGTCAAAAGGCAGTTCCATTTTTAGATTTTAAGGAAATTCCATACTGTTTTCCACAGTGGCTGCACCAGCCTGCATTCCCACCAACAGTGCACTAGTGTTCCCTTTTCTTCACACCATCAACAGCACTTGTTGTTTGTTGATTTATTAATGATGGACATCTGACAGGTGTGAGATGATATCTCATTGTGGTTTTAATT